>JAUMHH010113421.1:0-21328 GCA_032359455.1 Chlamys rubida
GTAATTTTCTCACACAAACCAATGACGTACAATCAATACCTGCTCACAAGAGAAGATAACTCTGCAATACGCAAAGATGGAATAATTTCTGATGACAGAATTGAAGCTTCTGTTCATCTCACTTTGAGGATGAACCTATGATTCTGTCACAAGAAACTCCAAGCTGCCCAGTAGGTGTGTGATAGCAAGAGTGGGATCCTTGGATTATGAAGATAATTAAAGAAATGCTAACTGACTGTTATACTCTCTCTCTCATTTCATGATTTAGACAGTGATCACATGATCACTCATATTATTACATTTCCTAAAAAGGTTCACATTGAAAGTTCGTTAAATCTCATATAAATACATTTCCTAAGAGGTTCACACTGAAAACTCGGTAAAATACCTTTCATCAATAATTGATGAAACACATTATAAGGGAGTTAACTCTAACACAAAGTGCAGGTTACCAAGGTATCATGTCAGCATTGATTTTCTATAAGCCTCCATGTTAGGTAGCTTGGTATGAATTTTAAAGTTAGAAATGATTGTTATAGTTATAACATACAGTTTCAGCATGTGTTAATTTTCTGGCATGAGCTGGTTAGATAGATGTTTGTTCAACATAGAGGCAGAAATAATGCATAGTTTAGATATGCATGGTTGTTACTACGAAAAATATTTATTTTGTTTTGTTTGGAGAAAATAATACATCTGATAGGTTTTCATCACCAAATTTACATTAAGATTTTTGGAAAAATTGTGCAAATTTTATTCAAAAGATGTGGTCAAATGTTAACATCTGATTTTGTAACGTTGATAAATTTTGCGAATTTGTTTTATATGATATATATTCTTTATATATTCCATGATATATCTTTTGTTCCCAAAAACGGGGGCCGTTGTGGCCAAGTGGTTATATTAAGGCGTCTGATTCTGCTACCACTAGCCCTCCACCACTGGGTCATGGGTTCGTGACCTACGTGGGGCAGTCGTCGGGTACTGGCCATAGGTCGGTGGTTTTTCTCCTGGAAGTCCGGCTTTCCTCCACCACCAAAACCTGGCACGTCCTTAAATGACCATAGTTGTTAATAGGACATAAAACACAAGCAAACTAAAATTTCCCGAAAATATTCATCTGGTACAAAAATATGTAATTCACAAAAATAAGAAGATCCTAACCCTTTCAAAGAATGCTACTGTACAGAAGCAGAAAAACATGAAATGGGTACATATGCTTGTTACGAAGTGTTTCTTTGGCCCAGGTTGGCTGTCAAGCCTAGAGCTTTTAAAGCTTTTAGGTGCAGTTTTTACCTCCAGCGAAGGGAATAATTTCTTTTTGACCTCCAAACAGGGTCTGATAATGATATAATACATACTGTTTATTATGATTCGTCTTTGATGAAGGTATGGATTGTCTGCGTCTAATTTGTGTCGTATGGTTGTGTGTGAAATATAGAAGAAAAAAAATAGTTGGAGAGATACTTTGAGATATCCAAAGGTAGAACACTTGTGATGAAATATTTGCGACTCTAACAGAGTGATGTAACATTTGAAGGACAGTATGATCGGATATGTATGTACTGTCACTAACGTTGTGAATGTTATTTTGTCAGCTGACTCCGGAAACCCAGTTTACAGGTACAGACCTCGAGGCTTCTGGTAACTCCTCAGAGCTCGAGTCTGGTGATCAAAATGTCACACAAACTAATGTAGTAAGTTGTTACATGGCGTCTCCTTGTTGTCATCTCAAAGCTTACCTCCCTTTAAATCACACACTCCCCTTTCCAGTTTCAGGATATTGAATGCAGTATTATTTAACACTTTTTTTTATGCATTTGGACTCTATTCCATCACTCTAAGCGATGCATGCCTGATTTTGATATGCATTCACTTTATGTCACCTTGTCATTCCTGGGACTAAGTTTTTTTTGTCTCAAATTATTTGAAATTTTAGCTCCTTTATATTTGTCATATATTGTTATTTTATTTGTAAATTTTACCCAAAAAATTAAGCACAACCACCTTCTGTATATATTTACACTATCGATATGAATTCTTCCTGTTCAATCACATTTTCCAAATAGGAATGCTCCCTTTCTATCAGTTATCATTGCAAGGACTGCTCCCTTCCCCTCAGTTATCATTGCAAGGACTGCTCCCTTCCCCTCAGTTATCATTGCAAGGACCGCTCCCTTCCCCTCAGTTATCATTTCAAGGCTTTGTTCCTTCCTTTTAAATTTTGAAGCAATTATTGTTCCCTTCCTTCCATTATGCTTCAAAGCATGAACCCAATGCTTTCCGTGTACCTGGTAAGGAATGATCCTACAGGCTCACCCCCTTCCCTTCCTGTCCTTTCTTGAAAATATTTGATCGGACCCCGGACTGCCAAATTTCCACAGTGTTTTCCCAGGCCTTGCCTTTCCCATGACATTTAAATGTTCCATGTTGTGGTGTCCTCTGCTTTGTATGTTTTATTTTGCTCTCAATAGATGTTGGCTTTATTTGTTGAAAGACTTGATCATTTTTGTTGAGTTATAATATAATCATAACTTCATGTCTACCAGGTGTGTCTTCACAGATATTTATGTATAGGTTCAAATTCATCCTATTAACCCTGTCTATACCACAGGAATAGTCTGATGACTGAAGATACTTATATATAATATTCTTCTGATATTTTTTTCTTATTTTAAAGGGAAGAGATGGTAACAGATTTTTAACAATCGTTAACTCATTCACCCCTGAAGACACATTTGAACTCTTCCAATCCAAAGGTTGGAATAGTTCATTATGAAATTTCAGGGGTGAATGAGTTAAAGAATGTTTAAAACATTACTATGTGTGCTTAGTGTTTAGACTTTTAGGAGAAGAGCTTATACATACATGTACTGGTAAGCAGTAGTACCATAATATTTACATTTGTTATGCATCCTTCCATTACAATGCATTGAGAAGGCAAATGTTGTTATGGGACTATAACATCATTTGCTATTGTGACGTCATCAATTTCATTGTTGTCAACACTTAATTTGCTGTTCAAAAACTGTTAGAAATAACTAAATAAAGCATTACTATCAAAAAGTAGATATATATGTAATGAATATTTTAGCAAATATTGCTATGGTCCTATAACACATATTTCTATTGCTGACAAACTTACATAAAGCCCTACTGGACTTTGTTACGTTTGTCATCAATAGCAATGCGTGTTATATAGGACCATAACAATATTTGCTAAAACATTCATTGCTTAAGTGAAATTCCATCCAAGTTGAATAATTGTTTGTGGTACTTAAGCCTTTTAATGTGTTTCAAAATGTTAATTTGATATAGAAAAAATTATGAATGAGATTGACTTGTGTATTCTTTCCAGAAGATTATAGCCTAGGGTCCTATTTTGAGTAGATGTTTTAAACATGTCTAGGAACAGCCAACTGATTATTGATCATTAGCTAATATATTGACCATAATTAATTATTATTAACATATGATCCTGAATGACTGATAATGAATAGCACATTGACCCAAATACTATGACCTTGAATGAACAATACACTGAACAAAGTATTTTGACCTTGATTGAACAACACATTGAATTGAATATTTTGACCTTGAATGAACAACACATTGAATTGAATATGACCTTGAATGAATAACACATTGAACCAAATATTATTACCTGGAATGAATCACACATTGAATTACGGTAAATCTGACCTTGAATGAATAATATGTGAACATTTGAATGTACCAAGTTATATTGTATTGAACAAAATAGTATGACTTTGAATTAATGTTATTGAAGAAAACATGACCTTGATTGAATAATGTATCTTTGCATTCATGTAACTATTTAAACAATTCTGGTTAAAGTTTCTCAAAAAGTCTTTGTTAAAAACAATTTCTTTTAATTTAAGTGCTACATTGGGAAAAAATGTACATTGCATATGTTAAATAAGAGTAAAGAAACCAGTCATATGTTAAATACGAGTAAGGAAACCAGTTCCTGTTGTCGGAGATAATTTGAAGTCTTTCATTTGTTTAAAAAGCTGTCTTTCTATCTTTCCATGTAAAATTAAGTTGATGTTGAAAACAATGACTAAATCAGTGAACTTTTCTGTCCTTCCAGACAAATGAAGATGGCTACTCAACTCTCGGTCAGCGCCGTAGACGACAGGCTGAGGGAGACGTTGACGAGGAAGAGAAAGAGGGAGAGAGCAAGAATGACGAGTCACGTGTACGACTCGCAGAACAGAGGGAAAAAATGGAAAAAGTTATCCTTTTGGTGAGTGTAACTTTCGGTTCACATAGTAGAAATGGTCCCAGAATCTGATACTTTATGTAAACAATTCCATCTCAACTTTATTCTGCTCATGGATTTCTCTGTTTATATATGTTAAGGTTTATTGTGTAAATTTTCTTACGAATCAATATTTTATATTTATCAATCAGAGGGTTAAGTAATAATGAAGGAATGATAGCAATTTGATATAGAACACTTAAAGAATCTGTGGTGGTCCAAGCAGTTTTTAATTGATATAAAGTATGCTTCTTCAGACAGTATTTTACCTTGATAACATGTTTGTATCACCAAAAAGCAAAAGATTACCTTGAGTGTGTTTAAGATGTCCATTAAGTGCTGAAAATAATTTCAAAGAAATGTAATGCTATAACACAATTAGGATTGTCCTTGTCTCATTACGGATTCAAGCAACTACATTTTTTGTGTTGAATCTGTTCCTTCCAGGCCCAGGTGTTCAAAGGGCTGTTAATATAAATGATGGTCTACTACATTATTTATTTACAGTAAAACCTCATTATACTGCCACCATTTGTCCAGAGAAGTTGTGACATTATAAAGGCATTATAATATATACATTAAAATTTGTTGGTGGTAAACAAAGTGGCAATTAATGAGGGGTATTATATCACGGTTCTACTGTATAACGAAAAAAACATGTTTGTTTTACAGAGCTGTGAAAATGAAAATGTACGATGTGTCCGTTTGACATGTACGATCTACCGTCTTGGTCCAAGGGACTCTGCAAGTGTTAAGGTCATTGCTAGGCTATGGGAAAGCACCCTGCTGGAGGACTTCCCGGCTGTGGATATGGTCAAGATACAGTCTAGAGGTCAAGTGAAGCTTGACCCTGCTCTTAATATAGAACAATCAAATTTACTGGATGATATTGATGTGGTGAGTACTGTTTATAAGATTACTTTTTACGCTCTGGGCCCACTTGTATAAAACATCTCAACTCTTGAGATTTCCTCAAGTCTAAGATTCCCCATAGACAATACATTGCTTGAGATTTTTCTTAACTTTGAGATGTTTTATACAAGTGGGCCCTTAGATGTTAATAGGACGTTAAACAAAATAAAACCAAACCAAACCTCAGAAAATCTATTTATCACTCGGCCAGATATCCTTTTTGCTTTATAAAATATAAATCTCTCCACTAGAGAAAATAATGAAATATTGTTATGATCATAATGATTAGACTTCGTTGAAAATTTCACAGGGCAAATAAGGTCTCATAATAACAAATAAACTTCTTCAGAAAAGTAAAATTAAAACCCTCATAATTGTTAAAAAAACTTCTTAACGGAAAACTTAAAGAAACTTGAAAATGTCTGTAAGACGTAAATGCCCCTGCACATGGATGGGACAGAACGGGATGGACATGGGCAACACTATATGCCCCCCATTTTATGGTGGGGGCATACAAATTGCAACTTACCTCAACATTCATTTCCCTCTGCTGTAATTTTTCAACAAAGGAGGTGTCATCTGGAATAGAATCAGGGGTTCTGGACGATCTCGTGGGAATCCGTGACTTGATCTCTTCAATTTCTGCCCGATAAGTGCTCTGTCTGTTTGGTCTGTTTTGACTCAGGTCCTTCTGGCTTTGACCTTGATAAATTCCTTGAGAATGATTTTGAATTTCATCTACCTTTCGACTTTCACCTGTTAAGTTTGTATCACTGGGTTGTTTGTTTGCATGTCTCTGACTGGTCAATCCAGTTTTTGGTTTGACTGATGATTGGTTGGTATTTTTAGACGGTTGATTTCTAGGGGATGTCTTCAGAACAAGTTTTGTCTGTGGTTTCTGAGATAAAAACAAGAATACCAAAGTGTGAACAAAAAATATATCAAACTCCAAATTGTATTATAAGGGCAGAATATGAGCAAATAAAAAAAAACCCCTGCAGACCATGAAAAAAGTATATAAAGGGGAATAACTAAAGACCAGGAGTTCAGGAAGAGTAAGCATCATTTAATTTACTTCAACAAGGACACCGGCCATATAAATCTAATACAAGGACACCGGCCATATAAATCTAATACAAGGACACCGGCCATATAAATCTAATTCAATTCTAAGTAATATCAGACTCTAAAAGTGAGAATCGGGATAGTAATGACAAAACAACAAGAAACATTAAACGAGCTTGAACAAAAACATTGACCTATAATTGACAAAATTAAACAAGTTCATAAAGGCAGCAGTAAACTTGTCAGTCATCATCGATCTGATGGAATTCACACAAAATTGATGTATTTTTTATGCATAATTTTCAGCCTCATGATATAATTTCAATACAACAGTCATGATAGCATACATATTTAGAAAAAACAAATTTTCTCACATGGAGAAGAAAACATAACAAGTTAATAACATGAAATAAGAAAGAAACTTTCTAAAATTTCAATCAAATCAAGAAGTTTTGAAATTTGACATGAATTTGCAATAAAGTTAAGGCTGTAACAGTGTTTTCAGCTTCCCTATTTATAGGATTAATGATATTTAGTGGTATGCTGAGGATGATAAGGTATGGTATCTTAAACACTCCAGACCAATTATTGTGTGAAACTTGACAGTAGGCCTAGGATATTTTACCTTAGATTTACCCAGCGGAGACCTGACAGTAACGGTCTTTACCTAAGATTTACCCTGTGGAGACTTGACAGTAGGGATCGTTTACCTTAGATTTACCCCGTGGAGACTTGACAGTAGGGATCGTTTACCTTTGATTTACACCGCGGAGACCTGACAGTAGGGATATTTACCTTAGATTTACCCCGCGGAGACTTGACAGTAGGGATCGTTTACCTTAGAATTACCCAGCGGAGACTTGACAGTAGGGATCTTTACCTTAGATTTAACCCACGGAGACCTGGCAGTAGGGATATTTTACCTTAGATTTACCCCGCGGAGACTTGACAGTAGGGATCTTTACCTTAGATTTACCCCGCGGAGACCTGACAGTAGGGATCTTTACCTTAGATTTACCCTGCGGAGACCTGACAGTAGGGATCTTTACCTTAGATTTACCCCGCGGAGACTTGACAGCAGGTTTTGTATTAGACTGGTTTGAAGCTTTACTGCTGGGTTTAGTTGATGGTGCTGATTTGTTGTCTCGACTGACAGAAGTTACCTCCCTTTTACTTCCTGTCTGTCTTCCTGACCCCTTGGTTTGAGCAAACCGTGCTGTACCCTCTCCTCTCTTCAGGAAGGGCCGCCTAGGACTCTGGGTAGAATCATCCTCCTGTTTAGCCCGCAGCTGTCAAAAATCAGACATTTCAAACTTTGAAATATGAAACCATTTCATAGCTTAAGAGCATGCAAACTATTTGGTTTGGCAGTTTTCAGGAGTGTAAATGTTATTAAGCTTTACGAGTTATCTAGAATAAAAAATAAACATTTCTATAATTAATAAACTTAACCCTGTCCAACTGTTGTTTTCACCACACTTTAATACAGCTGATCATTCACACGTGTTGTACTAGAAGTCAATTGTTATTTTCAACTGTAGTTTGTATTTCATCCATAACCTCAAGATGTCAAAAATCAAATCAAAGGGGATAGGTTTAACATATTTCTAAAATAAAAGTAACGGCAAGTAAATGCAAAAATCTTCTTAATATAATCAAGTTTTTATCATAAACCATCACCAAAACCACATGTCAAGTTGAATAAAAGAAAAACCTATCAACTAAGATTACTTTGAAACAAGAGTATATTTCATTTCATGATATAATTGAGGCCAACATTCAAAACATTTTCTGAAATGGGTTTTTTTCAGATAAGACAATAAAACAATCTTTACCTTCTCCTCTTCATCTCGAAGTTGTTCTTCTAACATTTGTTCAAAGGTTTTCTTCCCTACAAGAGCAAAATAAAAATGAGTGTAAAACAATTTTTATTTCAAACTCCTACCTTACGGATGTTTGCTTCTCCAATATTACTGTGATACCTCCTTCCAAAAGAGTTACAAAACAAATAAAATATGTCACAAATAATAATGTTGACGTGTCTAAACATATACATGTACAGGTGTGATCTACCGAACCATTGTAAATCAGTTCAATTTGGGAGAGTCAACTGTTAACTTAAAAGTATTGTGGGTATTTATTGAAAATATGAATTAAAGGAAGAAAACCATTTAATTTAATATTGTTACCTCGTCATATTTAAATCCTCTAGGATAAGGTCTTTAAAATGCAACTATGAACATTACCATATATGGGAAATACACCTGTTTTACAGTACTTACCTGCCAATCCAGGCTTGATAGGTCTTTCATCAGGATGAACTTCTTCATCCTGTAAAAAAATATTTCAATACAATTGAATGCTTACATTAAGATTGATCACTATATATCATAATGACGAAATGAAGTTGTTAGAATCTTTTTATACGTAATTACAAATTTAAAACAATATTGTATCACAAGTTTCTCAACATGACAAACCATGTGTGTGTTTGGTTTGATTTGTTTGTGTTTTACATCTTATTAACAGCTGTGGTCGTTCAAGAATGTGCCAAGGTTTGGTGGTGGAGGAAAACCAGAGAGCCCAGAGGAGAAAAAAGCATCGTCCTGCAGCCAATACCTGACAACTGCCCCAAATAGGCCTTGAACCTGTGACCAAGTGGTGGAGGCCAGTGAGTGTAGACATTCAGACACAGTAACCATTCGGCCACCACGACCCCAATGTGTGTGTACCATGATCATGACCATAAGATGCCTATTTGATAAAGTTATTAATAAAATCCAAATATAGACTTATTAATGTACAAGATGTTAAACAAATATTGTTGTCACTACTGGATGGGTGGCAGGGGTTGATGTGGTAGTGTAGGGTAACAGTGGTTGATGTGGTAGTGTAGGGTAACAGTGGTTGATGTGGTAGTGTAGGGTAACAGTGGTTGATTTCATTGTAATTTGGTACAGTATTAAAGTGGATACATATGTACACGTATATATAAAGCAGTTTTGTGTACCACTTTGTCAAATTATCATTCATATTAGGATTTTTACAGGTATCATAATAAGCAACTCTTTGAAGTTGGAGGTGAATATCACCATAGGTAATGGAAACATTTTGTTTTCAAATTAGAAAATAATTACTTTGTATCCTCTTTCTAATGTTGTTTCATCCTCATTTTCATCAAATTCATCCTCGTCATCATCTAACGGATGCTGTTCTAACTCATCGTTTATGTCATCATCTTCTTCCGTTCCTGCTTCATGCCCATTAATACGGTCATAATCAGTTTCTACCTCGCAGCTCAGCGCCTGATCAAACGGACTGGATAGCCGCAATGTCCCGATACCTTCATCCATCTCTAATTCGTTTGTACAAATTGCAGAGGACATTTTACTCTTATCATACATTCCCTGAAAACAAATAAAAAATACATTTTTCTATTGTTGAACTAAAACTGTAAATAGAACATGTAAGAACAGAGTAGATTACAATTACTTCATAAAATATTACACCAGTGAATAAGACATCACATTCAGGTACACTTTAATTTAATAGAACAGAATAGATCTGCAGCAATAGAATTTGTAACTAGAGATTTGTTTTTGTGAATCACGTTTACCTAAAGGTGATGATTACAGTGACAGAGCTCTGCAAATCTGCCGTGGGTGATGCAGTTATAGTTCAATCAAGATATTCTCAATGGTTCAAAATCTACAGCCCAGGCAATATTTCACTGAAAGTTTTGCACTTATTTGACCTTTGACCTAGCGGTTTAGGTCACAGTAACCTAATTACAGTGTACCCCAGGTATTTCATATCTTTTATGAGTGATGGAGGTATATTTCAAGTTTCAACAAGATATTTTCAATGATTTATAAGTTACCATCTGGACAAGATTTCACAGAATAAGTGAAGGATCAGAAAAAGATAAACTAAAAGTGGAAGAAGTATCCAAAAAGAAAAATCAGAAAAATGAAAATGAAGTCTAATACAATATGCATGGCTTGCTGCATTTAAAATGGACAATACTGAAGTGATAAGCCTAAAAGCTTCATCCTTTGAATGGAATTTTCAAAAAATCTTGCATTCTTGCAAGGAAAATAAAGAAATGTTCTCGCCATAAAAAAGAAAAACAAACAGGATCTTCTGACAAACCAAATTATTGGACCATATATGGTTAAATTTGTAATTTACCTGAGTTCTCCCCAGTTTAGTCGGAGCCATGTGACCTTGGGATGGCATTGACTGGTACATCTGAGAGGGTGGTAATGTCCTTTCATGGTTTCCATGGCGATGAGACATTTGATTTACCATCACATTGTTATTTTCCCCAACCTCAGACACGGATTCTAAATGAGGGAACTCGTCTGTCATTGCCTGACTTCCTGTTGCCGAGTTTGTGTCACTGAATAAGTCAGGATTAGTTTTTACTTCATCATTTTCCTCATCAAGGTTGACGTACATGACTGGACGAGGCAACTGACCACCAGCTTGCTGTTGGAAAAACACCAAATAGAATCAAGGTTTTTGGAACAGGACTATGAAGTTTATTCTCATACAGGTTTTTATAGAACTTCATTTTTATTTTTTTTAAAGGATATCACTTTGTAAATTCAAGGCACAAAATTACTGACAAAATATTATGGAATGAAATTAACCCTTAGTATGGGATTCCAAGTCACTTCAACATTTTTGTGGACAGATTTATCTAATAGATACTTCCAGGAAGAGAAAGAGTCTGTATGTGAAATGACTCTAACCCTTAAGTTATACTATTATAAAGACTTACTATATATTTTTTAACCTGTCATTCAAAAACTGATGTCACAAAATCATTCCTTAATAGACTCTTTCAGTCCCTACTCCCTTTGTCGCTGAGAAGCATTCACTTTTGATTGCATCCTTAACCCCCCCCCCCCCCCCCAAATCTCCCAAGGCAACTTTTAAATATTTTGAAAGTACCTTGGATACATTTTTGTTTTCACTTCATCAATGATTCTTTTAAACTAGTATCACTTACTTCCATCATGGTAGGTGGCAGAGACTGGAAGTTAGGGGGCCTCTGCATACTGCCATTTTGCATCATGGGTGGGAACCCTGGTCCCTGTCCCCGTTGTCTGATGGGTGGGGTCTTTGTGGGAGACATGGGGTTATTCATTGGCCCATTTTGTTTCCCTCCTGAAAATGAGCGATGGAAAGTAAACAAAAGAAGCTCACGTTTAATATAGCAGGATCTTTCCAGTTCAACATTTTTTTCAAATATACAGAATGTAGGGTTAATGTGTCTATTCAAAACAACGTCAGACTATCTCATTATATTTGTGAGATGGTTAACAATTTTATTAATCTATTAAACCAATTTTTACAATTCTCAAACTATAGAGAAAATTAGATTGAATATGAAAATATCGATGTTTTTGTATTTGTTTTATTTACCTATGCTTTAAATACTGAACAGATTTTAGAATTTTGGGATTCATTGACATAATCAACAAGACATGCTAGCACACTTCACAGAAAGTGTTGCATTCCAGTTAGCATTAACATTGACAATGATGCCAACTAAAAGCGGTTCAATATTTGTATTTACCAATTTTTTAAACTGTATTTTGATATTTTATTTATGTATACTTATTCAATCTAGCCAAAATCATTATTTGCCTGATTTTTTCCTGACACTTTGCACTTTTTACTAGTCATGACTTGTTTTTACCAATATGAATGTTAAAAATTTGTTTGCATTTTTCTGACTCAGCAAGTGCAATAGCATGATATAAGCTAAATTCACTTGATTATTTTGTTCTAAATTTCAAAAACTGAGAAACCAATTATGAGAGAATTACTGCAGAAAATGACTTGATAACATATAACCCCCAGATGGTCATGTATTATACATCACACTGTATTGCATACCCCTCTGAGAGTCACGCTGTATTACATACCCCTCTGAGAGTCACACTGTATTACATACCCCTCTAAGAGTCACACTGTATTACATACCCCTCTGAGAGTCACACTGTATTACATACCCCTCTGAGAGTCACACTGTATTACATACCCCTTTGAGAGTCACACTGTGTTACATACCCCCCTAAGAGTCACACTGTATTACATACCCCTCTGAGAGTCACACTGTATTACATACTTCTCTGAGAGTCACACTGTATTACATACCCCTTTGAGAGTCACACTGTGTTACATACCCCTCTGTTTGGCAATTAGTGCCTGTGTACGCTGTTGCTCTGACTTCAGTGCCTGCAACTGCATTTGCTGTTGATTCATCAGCATATCTTGCTGCTGCTGCTGCCAGGAGCGTAGTTCTTTGAAGCGCTGCAATAGTCGAGCCTGTTCCATGGTCTGCTGCTGCTCTAGAACATCCATAGTGGCATCTGAAGAAAAAAGGTAAATGTTCTGAAAAGCCCTCTCAAAAGTATATACATAATAATATCTAAACAAGAAAGTTTTCTAGAACTTCAGTCATAGAAACATGTTTATTGTTAATTACTAATTGTTTTTATCAATAACATATACCGGTATAAGATATATATAAATCTTTGGGCTTTTCTAGCTTTCTTGTATACATTTTCAAATAAAAATAGATGAGACCCACTTCAGGAATCTTGCAGATAAATATTTTTCACTTCAAAAATGATTTATTATACCATTATGCTTTTTCCTGGAAATGACTCAGCGTGAGTTTTTAAATAAGGCATGACATGGAATTCTGGTGAAGTATTCAATAAACTAGAAAATGGTTGTAAAATTCACACTTTGATAGAAATAGAGCTAAATGCAAAGTGTAACCAAAATCAGTGAAGAGGAAAACTTAGGAAACAGTGACCTAAATGTCATATGATGGTGTCGTGCTCCTGGTGATATACCTGCCTAGTTTAATGACTTTGACTTGTTGTAACAGAGATAGATACAATTCTAACTCAGATGTCACATTGATGGACAGACAGAAAATGCCCACTTCACTGAATTAAATAGAAAAAACACTGCTAATGTAATAGGGACATAAACAAATCTAAAAAATGTATCTACATGTATTAATATAGCATCTTCAGACGTTATATTCCGTCTTTGCATATTGCAGAGTTATCTTCTCTTGTGAGTAGGTATTGATTGTTACGTCATTGGTTTGTTTGAGAAAATTACGTCGTTTTCTCAAAAATTGATGACGTAACTCACACAAACAAATGACGTAACAATCAATACCTGCCCACAAGAGCAGATAACTCTGCAATACGAAAAGACGGAATACTATACTTACCTTTAGCAGGTTTTTTCTCCATTTGTGAATTCATCATTCCCATCATCATGGCATTTTGTGCAAACATTGGATTCAGCATGGCTGCATCAAAATTGAAAGCTTGATTGAACATCTCCATTGGCAAGTTAGCAGCCATGATAGGCAGGCTGGTCATTCCATTGGATGTTTTAACATCTCCCATTGCATGCATGTCCGTAATCCCTGCATGACCCACCCCTGCATCCTGCTTACTGGTCTGTCCCAATGGCCCCATTCTTGACCCCATTGACTCGCTGAGGTCCAGGTTGGGCCTGCCCCCTCCAGAGTTTCCAGCAGGCCACGCAGGATTGGGAGGAGGGTAATATTCATCCATTCTTGAGAATGGAGTTACATTTAGGATGTGTTTTGAAAAGCAACCAGTTCAAGCTCTTCAGTGTTAACAAATTTACTGAAATCCTGAAAAATAAAAAAATCATTTGAAAGGCGATTTGAAAGTAACATATTTTATATAACAGAGTTATGGAAGAATGTGTTGGACAGAGGCTATTCTCATGTGACCATTGAAAATAAATAACTATTTGAATAGTGTCTAATAGAAAGTCACTTGTGTCGAATCCACAGAATCAACAGATAAACAAACTTCCCACTTATGTTATTTCAGCTTTTTCCTGGATTTTTTTAGACTGCCACATAGTTGGAAATAATGAATGGTTATGTCCTAACTACATATAAGTAAAATGAGGAAATGAGATTGTATTCTGCTATAGCAACACAATCTGAAAAATATTTTTTCCCCCTCATCTTAGTGGGAAGGAAATTGTCCAAATCTGGTTCACAAGAAAAAATAAACGTTAGCTTCCAATACAGGAGCCAATAGAGCTCCTCTGCATAAACTGGACTCAAAAATCAAATAATTGTGCAATATAAATTTAAAGTTCATTGTTAATTACGTGAATAAGTAAATCAGGGTCATTCAAATGTATTTTGGGAATTGCCAGTTTCATAAGTTGATAAAACTTCATGGCATATTGAAATCTCCGCGATCGCCTTCTAGCTTTGTACTAGAGGGAATTTCTCTTTAGCTGATCAGTCGTAGAGCGTCCAACGAGGAAGTCTGGGATCATGGCTTCGATCCCCGATGGAATCACACACTCTCTTTCCATTTACGGTACTAATGTTTGTTAATACATGTGATAAGGATTTCCTAAAATATTGTACTTTTTAAGAAATTGAAGATATCAAATTTTGATCGGACTGCTGGAAGCAAAATCAAAATGTTCTCTTTAATATCCAATTTTTCAAATAAAGTACATGTTATGATATAATGTATCTTAATATTATTATTTAGAATGAGGCCAAATTTAAGCTCAAAATATATCGGCAGGGAAAACCTTGTAAAAGGGATATATACCTTTCTATTTTTCTTTTAAATTTGTCTTTGATTTCAGGACATGGACAATACTGTTACTATTCCATTTGTGCACTCATCACTAATTTTTAATAAATGAATATTCATCAGATTTTCACAAGCAGTCTTTGTCAGAAATTAACACATTTTTATATATGAGATTGGGTATAGATGTAACCATGGAAAATAGTCCAAAACTGTACCAAATGGCATGGGGTACAGTTAATTAAGATTTAATCGGCCCAAGTTAAAATCGGCCCAATGTTTACATGGAATATACATAAATGTTATACCCCTTTATTTGGGTTTCATTTATGTATCAACCTCTGAACATATATATATATATATATTTACATTAATAAATTCCTTTCTGCATTTCCTTGTCTCAGTCGCGATTTCCACAAGGGGAGGTAACCTGTACCAATGTAATCGGTTATATACGTCGAGGAAGATAGTTATCATTTTGTGTGTAAAAAGGTAAAGTTTAACCTGAAACACTGACATTATTTAATTTATTTAAATATAATTGTATATATCCCGATTCCCATGTATTTAACATATAGATACATAGAAGGGCCGATTTAACCAAATACCTATTATTTAAGCTGCTAATTTTAAAAACCTTGTTAAACTATATTGATGTTTTCTTGTACATCGTTATAATAATATTTATTCGGGTAAAATAGGCATATAACAATACAAGAACATCACAGAGTAGAGTAACAGTACAGCATTAGATTTTGAGACAGTACTTGTACCATTACATAACAACATTGAGCATTAAGATTTAATTTGCCCCCACCCTTATAAAGTGAAACTACTAATTAAAAAAACTTGTCTAACTATGTTTCCTTGTAAATCGTTCATGCAGATTTTAAATACGGTATTAACATGTGCTTCATGGAGTGACAGAAGGAAAGTAGTAAAAAGAGATATTTTGATCAATATTTGTTGTTGTTTTTTTGCCGGCCGTTTTTTGCTTACATTTTGTATTGACAACACTCGGGCACCACATTATTGGCTATTTTTTTCATTTCAAAGAAACTAATCGTTCTATTTATATTGATTTATTTGAAAACGGATATTATGGTGTGTATACACATTCGATTTAACACGATAAATGACAAATAAGTCTTGGCCGAAAACCAAAACATTCCACATGTGCGCCAACCCAAGACAAGCTGTTGCATGCAAGTTGTGAATATATGTCAGTTTTAGAAAATCAGAAGTTGCACCTTCAGTAAAATTTAATCCAGTCCTTTCCTTGTTTCACATTTCTTTGTTTTGTTCCATGCGATCTCAATTATTGGTAGAAGCAAGAAAGATATGAAGGTCGTATCCTGCGTTACCCCACTTCTTGTTTACAAATGTCCGCCATTTTCTGAAAAAGTTTCAAATCTCGCGAGGTTAGACGAGATATTTTACTACTCGTAATGCTTCTGTTTCAAGAAAATTTATGATCCCGATGGTAAGCACGTTCCAGAGACAGATGTCAAGCAGACAGTGCCGAAATATCCTGGGGACAAGTCAACAGAATGTCATGTAAGCGACAGTTAGGAGCGAACGATAAAACGAAATATTTACCATGTAATATTACTTTTTCAATTTCAGATATTTTTACATTGACTTCATGACACTTGGCCGCGAATTCTTGATGTTTCGGTTGCTACCTGCAGACCTGAAAATAGGAAGTTTCTGTATTTTTTTGTACTACCGATTCAGCGTTTTTGCTGCAAAGACCTACAGTGTCAGTGCAACAAGTCCTTCACGTTATGCCATTTTACCATCGGATTCTGTGTTATATTACTTTTGGAAAATCAATTTTCCTGGATTTGTTTTCATTCAATAATTGATGAAGGTCGGCACAAGCTAGAAAATTATCAATTTTTCCTCTGATTTTACAATATGACAATCGACCCAGTCCAGTTCTGCTACATTGTTATTATGATTTTCCAAATATGGTGAAGCAGAACTGGACTGGGTCGATTGTCATATTGTAAAATCAGAGGAAAAATGCACCGCCAGGCCAGGAGTTCTAACCCAGGACCCTCCGACCTCTAGACATACGCTCTACCATTTGAGCTACCTGGTCGCCGACAAACAACCCAGTCCAGTTCTGCTACATTTTTATTATAATTTCCCATTTCATGGTGAAGCAGAACTGGACTGGGTCGATTGTCATATTGTAATAGCAGAGGAATAATGCACTGCCAGGCCAGGGTTCGAACCCAGGACCCTCCAAACTCTAGATGTACGCTCTACCATTTGAGCTACCTGGTCGCCGACAATCGACCCAGTCCAGTTCTGCTACATTTTTATTATAATTTTTCATTTCATGGTGAAGCAGAACTGGACTGGGTCAATCGTTGGCGACCAAGTACAATGTAGCTTCTGTCAAGAGATGGACCCGAGTTTGAACCTCAGTCTGGCCGTGAATTTTTCCACTCCTGTAACATTTAAATTGGTGCCCGCGTGTAACTAACTAAAGATTCAAGTTCAAGGTGAATACTTGATTTTTAGAAAAAGGAGGGAGGAATGTAGCCCGAGTTAGACATCTTGACTGATAGATGTCTGGTATTGGGCCAGAGTGCACTTCTATATATATGCAAATATCTATTTCTCCGACACTTTTTGGTGTTGAATAGTTTGAGGTGCTGGCAACAAAAATCTTCTATGACTGGTGTCTGGGCAAGAGGAAACTTCAGCTAGGTGAAATGTATCGGAACTGGATCGGGGCGATTGTCGGCAACCAGCTAGCTCAATTGTTAGAACAGCTCCTAAAAGTCCCGGATCCCGGTCTGGACGTGCATTTTTCCGCTCCTGTATGTTACAATAAAGTTCTAACCATGATGGGTTACTTTGCAAAAACATGTTTTTACAGCAAAATTTGTTATTGTGACAACAGTGTCTAGGGTAGTGATGTTAAAGAATAACTTTTAAGTTGGGATGAAAAGTGATATCTCAACAACAGAGTAACTGAAAATAATATAATTAATACCAGAGGAAACAATGGATATTTCTCTAACAGGATGTCAAGCTTGATCAAAGTAGGATGTCAAAGGAAGTCAGAATATTTTTTTAAAAGATAAAGTAAATTAAAATAGAATCCAATGGGAAAATGATCTGAAAGGCATATTGCATGTCACTATATATAGCTATATCATAAATGTCAAATCTCCCTCATTTGGAGGGACACTCCAATTTGACCAACATTTACCAATCTCCCATGAAACTCCCTCATTTAAGTCCAAACTCACACAAACTCAAAATCTACATTCTGTGGTCAAATGATCTAGTTACTGCTGGGTGTATGTAATGATCATAACAGGTGTGTCTGAATCAAATGAACGCTTTGTTTAGTTAGTTTGATACATAAAAAGAATTTTAGTTTGGATAAAAAAAGATAGAGTGGCATAAAACTATAGGTTTTATAGTAAACATTTAGTTATATTAGAAGCACTAACAATATAATATCGTAAACATTTTATTTATTGATCGAAACAAGCTCTTGTGGTAAAAAATTCTTGATATTTATTTTACATTAGGATTTTATTTTTTTAAATATTACTTTTATTTAACTTTATGGATGTAAAAAAATAGATGCTTATCTATTTATATATATTTTTTAGTTCATATATTCACTAGCCAAATAGACCTTGGCTATACAATTGTTTAAATGTTTTCCCATATTTGACCCCATGATGATCTTGAAAGTGGGCAAAGGTCATACATTTGAACAAATTAGATTGCTCTTTATTTATAAAATGTTTTATTAAATGCATTGTACCCCTGTGACCTGGAAATTGGGTATAATTCTTTAAATTGATCAAATTTAATAGCCTTTCATCCCCAAATATTACTGGCCAAATATCATTGTCCTAGACCTTTTGGTTGTTTAATTTAAAAAAAGGTGAAATCAGACAGACAAAAGATCTAGATGCCGCATCATATTAAATATAAGCCTTGGTCAAGGTCTGCATTTAAATTTGGGGCCTCAGAAGTCTTGGATGCATGCATGCATGCCCCTTAATTACCAAGTTGGCTGACTTGTTGACTATAGTCATCCAACTGATAGACAAGCTGATATACCGTAGATATCAAATGGTTATAGAACTCAGGATATATGGACAAATAAGTCTTTGGCTATTTTCTAAGTAGATTAATATCATTTATGAGAAAAACATTTTAGTATACACATACAAGGCACTGCTATTGAATGGAACAGTTCCCCAGTACCTTCAGGAGCTTGTATCAGCCATTGCGATCACTGCAGTAGGCGACAGAATTCTTGTTGTGTGTCCCAAAATGTTGTACTGTGACCTATGGAAACCGGTGCTTTAGGAGGATTTTGGTCATGTTGTATATTTATAAATGTCACTGTAGGATTACTATGTTTCATGTGTTGTTATGTGCCTAAGAGTAGTTTTGCAAATTATATTGTGCGCTATTTAAATGTGTATTATTTATTATTATTATTATGCCAAATTTATTGACAATGAGTTAGATCATAATAATGTGTATTTCAATTTTACTTTTGTTACAGTGACATGGATTCAGAAATCAAGTTTGGTCAGTCACCTTGGTCTGGTGAAGCCCTGCAGTTAACACCAGTATCTTAACCTGAAAACTTGTATAAATGAGCAACAATGTCGCAGGTTCTCATTTATGTAAGGGGAGACCACTCTGTGGAAGAATACTGCTTTTTCTCCCGAGAATTATCACCAGTCTTAATGGACTACCAGGAAGTTGGTCTTACACTTCTTTATGATACGAAAACACAGCATACACATCTCTGTCTGCTTAAACTTGACCCCAGCTCCAAAAAATGGTATGATGACCACCAGAAAAAAGAATCCTCAGACAACAACAAAACCTCTGGAAGTACAAAGTCACAAAATGACCAGTGTGTGGTGAAGGGAAATTGTGGAAACACAAATAGTGATTATCAGAGTCCAGGTGACTTGATGCGAGTGTCATTCTCTGATATTGTTCCAGTGAAGGAAGCGACATTGCAATTTGATGCTCATCTTGTGTCTTGTGTTTGTTGTGAACTGAAAAGGTCACGGATATTTAGGAGAAGGTTCCTGAAATTTGTGGCAAGGAATTTCGGATTTAAACCCTTTATTGTGCCAACTTCAGTGACTATCTCGCATGTTTGTGAATTCTTTGATTCAGTTGTGCTTGTGCCTTATGTAGTGAAATTGGTTTTATTGTATCCAAGACAAAAGATTGATTATGCATGGTAAGTATTCTACATACATTACATTACAGTATTAAGATATGTTAATGGTGCCCTGCACTCATTAATCAATTTAGTTGATATCTAGTTGTCCATGCCTCATATTTGATAGATTTGTCATGACTTACAGCAAATTATCATACTTCAAACGACATGTAGTAACAAAAAGTTATTGTCTATAAATGAAATCTTTGCATTGATTTTGTAAAAATGTCACCTGAATAAGCAACAATGATATTTGTATAATGTCTTATTTTGTGTGTTTGCCAGGAATTACCGAATGTGGAGTCAAATGACCAAGAGGAAAATGTTTGATGATGCTATGAACTGGCTGTCAACACTGGGAGGAGGGTACTCGTCACTTGGAGACTACTTCCAGCACCATGTAGGTATCAATGGGCACTATACATTATACACAGATGTGTAGTCCGCACTATGTATCACTGCTGTACTTCTTCTGGTCTTAATTTTCCATTTAGCAAATGTTGCAAAAGATTAAAGGCAAGTTTTTCTTCACCAAATGAGGGTTTGCTAGCATCGTCTTGTATACAAATTTGATAATAGCAATTTGTTTTCGTGACAGCTAGTTGTCTGGTTTTTAAAAAGTGCATTTCACAGGATCAGGTAACCGTTTGTGTTGTTTAACATATTGGACCTGTATTACTGTACTTGTTATAACCACTTTCTGTAATGTAACAGGCTATATACAGCAGTATTTTATCAAACTGATAGGTCTGTGACATAATATCACAATGACACGACCATGATCATGAACTAAACCGTGTATGACCAACTACTTTGTACAATAAGGGTTCTTGGTCCTGTTATTGTAAGATATGCATGTTTCAGGCTGAGGAAGCAGGGAGAATCTCACTGCAGCAGCTGAAATTGTCTGAAGAAATGGGAGATCCCCTCAACAGTGCCAGGTGTAAGCTGTTCTATGCACAGAGCTTGATGCAGAGAGGCTATATCCGGAAATGCAAACAAATTGTCAGGTGAAGATATATATTCTGTGATAGATCTTTTAAGGGCAGATTACATATGCTTGTACAGAAGTAGCAATTAGGTCAGTGTTTCGCTATTCCGTCTTTGGGTATTGCAGAGTTATCTTCTCTTGTGAGCAGGTATTGATTGTTACGTCATTTGTTTGTGAGAGTAACGTCATCAATT
>JAUMHH010113532.1:0-20269 GCA_032359455.1 Chlamys rubida
ACACACACCCTGCAGTAACTAGGAGATCATTTGACCACAGGATGTAGATTTTGAGTTTGTGTGAGTTTGGACTTGAAGGAGGGAGTTTTGAGGGAGATTGATATAAATTTGTGTCTAAAGGAGGGAATCTCCCTCCTAATGAGGGAGGGTTGACAGCTATGGATAACCAAAAAATTATGCATCCTTAAACTTTTGGTTAAGTGTATGAAAACATGATGTCACCGTTGTATATTTGTGTTGATAGACTCTGTTAGTTTGAACGCTGAGGCTGTGAACGAAGAAGTGAAGGACCTCCAATCTCAGCTGGATCAGGCTCAACACACTGTCAGCAGTACGTATCTCATTTATTGTGCATGCTAAAATATTCTGATGATCTAAGATTTCTCTTTGTCTTTCTCAGGTAGAAATGACCTTGATTTTTCCAAATATTTTGTATTATTTTCCGTTTACCTAACATTTTTAACATAACTACAAAATTTAAGATTGCTTCTAGTCAAACAGGAATATTTTAAACACTAATCAATATGTTACGGTGTCATACTGAAGAAATTAAAATGATCATCATGATGATGATCATAATGAAATCAATTCATATGCGTAATGTTCCTTTCTCCAAATTTGCCATGAAATGAAAATCATTTCCCAGTTTTTTGCATCCAAACATTTTCTAGAGAATGCCCCGATTTTCAGAAAATTACATGTATTCATTGTGTATCTTTCAGGTTTGTAATTTATTAGAAACCTGGTATTAAAATGTATTGAAACGGATTACACAGCAAACCAGCCTTGTGATGTTTAGGGGGATTTCCATGGTGAAGATAATTTGAAACTTGTTTATTTTTTTCAGCTCTTCGGGATCAACTCAGCAAATCTCAGGATCATGTGATAAATTACAAAGCCATCGCTGACGGACTCCAGAAGACCATGGATGAACAGTCAATGGTAAAACATTTCAGTCATCAGGGCTTTTCTTTATTTGTCCAAAAAGTGATAACAAAACCAAGGAACCTGAAAAGGTCCAAATGGAGAAGATAAATGTATCTAATAAAAATAAAGGAAAATGTAAAAATAAAGTAAAATGAAAGATGTTAGCTTAGTTCTTCATATCGACTATATAATGATTCAAATTGATTGTTAGATATTTAAAAAGAGTTTTGTGCAAATTGGTTCAATAAAATATAATTAATGATGACAACCAAGGTCCATGTTGAAGCAGTGTTTGTATAAACTTACTTGATGTCGTTGTTATAGCATTCAACTACACACGGTGTTAACCTGATGTCCTATAGGTTTCATTTTAAACATGTTATTCTACCCAGCCTGACATGAGTGTAACATGTTATTCTACCCAGCCTGACATGAGTGTAACATGTTTATCATCAGCTTGCCAACAAAGATTTTTTCTTGTGTTTATATTTTCATGAGTTTGATTTGAATTGTTTTCCAGGCAAATAACCAGTTTGAGCAGAAGTTTGAAGAAATGCTTGAAGGTTTGTTTTGTAACATTGTACTGTATACCGGAAAATGTTTGCCCTTCGACAGTAAAATCCATTTTAGCCCAGTGTTAAATTTGCCCTTCACATTTAATCACTATGTATATTTTGTTGTTTACAAATATATTTGGTGTAATGATAATTTTGCCCTCATCACAGAGAGCGAAAAAGGCGGCGAGAATTATAAAAAGTCAAATATTTATAGAAAATTATCCTTGATATTTAGCTGGACTTAAGTTATCTTATCTGTTGCTACTGTTCATGTGTGTCGACTCCACTACAACTTCCAGGAATTCTGTTGAGTTTCCTTTACTTTCTCATTACAGCTAAGAAACACGCAGAGAAAAGGACAGAAGATTTGGAAAAGGAGCATCAAGATCTACTCAACGAGAACATCAGAGTATCGGAGGAGAGCCACAAACTGGTTAGTGGTTGTAAACGGACTGTTGATCTCCTTAGGAATCATTATTATCATCTATAACTACATTACACCACCTACCACTGGCATTATCATGGGTTGTCGGTATGAAGAAGTTGAGAACAACTTGAGAAATTATTTCCCCATTTGGGAATGTATTTTTTTCTCAAAATAGAACATCTGCTCGCTCCAGGTGACATCCTGTCCCGGAAATAGTATGCACACAAAGGTGTTATGTATTAAGAAAATAGTCCGTCATAAACAATTCGTTGTAAAATTATGAAAAAAATATTGCGAGGATAACAACACCATTTTAAACATAAATTTGGATATAGAGAAGCCAGTGACGACTGTTTTAAAAATATCTCTCTTCTTTTCTGTCTTTTTATTGTAGTTTTGTCCAGATGGAAAACATTTAAAACATTTCTGATTACATTGTATTAAAATCTAGACATGTTACTAGTTGACCTGACATGTAAAGTCATAAGTGGGTAAATGGTAATTGTTGATGTGAACTTGATTTTTGTGTAGAATGCCGATCTGAGGAAGCAGTTGGCGTGCCTACAGAACGAGCTACAGGAAGCTGTTCAGCGACGTGAGGACGCCATCTCTAAGGAGGCAAAGGCAATCCAGGAGAACCGCTCACAAACCAACCTGGCCTCGGAGGTTAGTAGTCATTACTACCCATGGTTGTTTATGAAAATACGTTGAAATTGATTACTATCAGAAATGTGAAATGAACATTTTGTTTTTAATGTGATTATGACCCTGACGAGGAAGGAGGACAATGAGTGTCCATATTTACAACTTAGTTTATTGGAATGTTATTTCTCACACAGCACTTTGATAGGTGATATAACACCTCACTTTAAGCTTTCATGTTGAGCGTCCGCCCAGGTGAGGAAGGCAATGTGTTCTGTCCCCAGGCCGGGACATACCAAAGTCTTTAAAAATGGTAGTTGTTATTCCCTGATTAACGTTCAGCATTTGGGGTAATGGCAACAACTGGTTCACCCGGTGTCAGTATAATGTGACTGGGAGGAATGCTGTGCTGGGTGCCTTCGGCATGGTATTTCAGAGAGATAACACTATGAAATCGGCATCATATCCGCGCTATCACAAGGAGGCAATCACCCAAAATACCCTGTCTCCGGCACACATGCATGCATACACAACACACATGGAGGCACGTCCCTTAGATGACCGTAGCTGTTGATCGGACATTAAACCCTATAGACTAAACCAAACCAAATAGTTTATAATGAAATTCTGTAGTGAGAAGTATACTGGATTATATATTAATCATCATGTTCGTTATCATGTCTACCTAACCTCGGGAGAATTTGTTGATTTCCAGGTCCAGGATAAATACCAGAGAGAGCTGATACTACACGCTGCTGACGTGGAGGCCCTTACAATCATAAAAAAACAGGTAGGGCAGGTTTTATACTTTTGTCAGTTTTGTGTCTTGTTCACAGTCATTGGTTTGGTATATAAATTGACAAGTATTAAATACAAAATCTCATGGACATGTACACATGTTAACCATAAAATCAAGAAACAGGTGTTTTTGTTGCTGCCATAATCTGTTGTGGTTCTATTACTGGATTCACTGAGATAAAGTTTTACAAGAAAATCAGGCATGCTTATGTTTTATCTGAAACACAGCACTAACTTTTCCCAAATGATTAATAGTTAAACAGCCCTTATACAAAGATCTCTCTCCAATACCTTCGAGAAGATCAACCTAAAACAAGTACTGACCCCAGATGTTTCAGTGACCACCTCATTCATCCAATTCTAATGTGTAGGGGTACTAAACTATTAAAACTGTCCCTGTAATGGTAAAGTGATAGAGACAGTTGGTATATTACAGATTACCCAAACTATTATCTCCACAGTGAAGATCATCAATAGAGGTCTTACGTACAATTAAAACTTTACAAAACAGGGATGAAAGTTATTAGGGCTGTTTTAGAATTAACCATAGGGGATAAAGGGCTGTTTGAGAATTAACCGTACGTGAGGGGTGAGAGGCACTTTTTCCGAGACCCCATCATCCATAAAGTCTTAAAATTGATTTAATATAAGGAATGGTAGTATAGGCAGATCTGGTTTTAACCCATAATACATAAGTGCAGGTTCCTCCCACCTCCCCATACGATAAATCATGGAATAGACCTTACACCAATGTAATGATAGAAGTATGACATACTGTGTTTTGAATTATTGTATTTCTGAGTAATAGGATTGTGTTTGATTGCTGTATTCGGATTTATGTCAGTAGCTAATATACTGAAGTATTAGTCTTTGTATTTAAGATCCTATGATTTTTTCAGATGGACGAACATAATGAAAAGTTAGCCACAGAACAGGAGTGCCGTATAAAAGCAGAAAAGATACTCGAGGAATCCAAGGTATGAGAAATGACAGACTTAAACAAGATCAGGTGATAGATCCATCCTGACTTTGTGTTAACACTTTAAAAGCACTTCCTCTCTAGGCCAGAGAAGGCCTCAGACCGGGTATTTTCAATTGCTTGATTTATTCTGCTTTAAAAGTTTACTGCGTGATTTATTTTGTGAGCCCCTGAGAGTAGCTATAAGTCATCAGTGAATAGGAGTTCACCTTAAAGATACATTCAATATCATACCTCCCACGTCCTTGAGGCAAATGTACCTCGCAAAGCACACAATAGCTGATACAGAGGTGTCTGATTACAGGGGTGGTTGATTACAGATGTGTCTGATTACAGAGGTGTCATGTTACAGATGTGACTGATTACATGGATGTCTGGTTACAGAGGTGCCTGATTACAGGGGTGTTTGATTACAGGGGTGTTTGATTACAGAGGTGTCTGGTTACAGAGGTGTTTGATTACAGAGGTGTCTGGTTACAGATGTGTCTGGTTACAGAGGTGTCTGATTACAGAGGTGTCTGGTTACAGATGTGTCTGGTTACAGAGGTGTCTGATTACAGAATTGTCTGGTTACAGAGGTGTCTGATTACAGAATTGTCTGATTACAAGGGTGTCTGGTTACAGAGGTGTCTGATTACAATGTTACTAATGGATCCTCGTACCACTGCCAAAAACCGTAACTAAGTACTTGAAACTGTTTTTTGGCATAATTATGGCTTTGATTAATCATTTCTAAAAAGAAAACCACACCCTGCAGAACTTTTTTGAGAAATAATAAAGACGAGATCAACAAAATATAACAAACAACAGCGTTCTGAGTGTAAAAAATCTGCGGCGTTAGACCCGGATTTGAACCCTGCACTTCAAATTGTTATACCATTGCTCTAACCGATCGAACTACCAGCTGGTCGTCGGAAGTACCCTAGAAAAACTGTAGTACAGTTATATCCAAACAGAGGTTGAGGGGAGGTTACTGTTTATAGGGAAAAAAACCAGTGCAGTGGGAAAGGGATCCTTATGATATAAAGAATATAACTACGGTGTTCCGAATGCATTTACATAACTGTAACAAGGTGTTGCGGTCCTTGTCAAAAATATTTCATGAAATATGTTGATTATTATGCTGCATATGTTAAAAAAGAAACATTGATGTTTCAGACAACGATACTAATATTGTCTTGGAGGATAATGAGAACAGACCAGATTTTGAATTCGATAGTTTGATAGAAAACCCAAAACCACTTCATTATTATGTTCAAAAGTTTTTTAAATATTTGTATTAACAGGGGTCTTGGCTAGAGCAGGAGAAAACAATCAAAAATGAGTGTGTGCGTCTGCAGAAGAGGATCCAAGATTTCTCTCAACAAAACAATCTTCTACATCAACAAATAGAGAAGGTATGTACTGTATGTTATAGATACCACGGTAATATTGATACAGTGAATGGAGAAGGTATGTACTGTATGGTATAGATACCACAGTAATATTGATACAGTGAATGGAGAAGGTATGTACTGTATGTTATAGATACCACGGTAATATTGATACAGTGAATGGAGAAGGAAAGTAGTCTGGTACATTTATAATTATACTTCTATAAATATGACATAACATGGATATGTACAAGCCTTTTTTGTGGCCGAATATGGGCCAGTTCCCCTCTCCAAATTTGGCATTATTTCCCCTATTTCAGCTTTATTTTCTCCTATCTCAGTTTTAAAAAATGCACCCACTTGTAAGTAAAATACTACCACATGAATATCTGTCTTGGTTCCATTGTTCTATCAATTTTCCATCAGTTCCACAACTGAGTGATTTCATTTTCCCTGTTGATATTAATTGTCGCTACTGATATTTAAAAATCTATAATGAACAATGAGAAACAAAATTAAAGATGCAATTCATGAAAATATAGGTTAGGTTTGTAAGGGCAAGAACTCTAAATATGACATTGACATCATTGTGGTACCTATTTTAGACATTTGTTTGTCTTTCGTTCAGATGAGTCGGGATGTTGTGGCTGTCCAACAGGCTGTCGCTCGTAATGAATCATTTTCAACAAGTTCTGAGGACACGGCCAAGTCATCGGAACAACTCCTCGAAGTGGTTAAGTGAGTATTCAAATTACAACCTGTACTGTACGATACACTGCTGAAATACACTATCTATACAACCTGTACAAAACTGTATGATACACTGCTGAAATACACTGTCTATACAAACTGTACTGTACGATACACTGCTGAAATACACTGTCTATACAACATGTACAAAACTGTGTGATACACTGCTGAAATACACTGTCTATACAACCTGTACTGTATGATATACTGCTGAAATACACTGTCTATACAACCTGTACTGTGTGATACACTGCTGAAATACACTGTCTATACAAGCTGTACTGTGTGATACACTGCTGAAATACACTGTCTATACAAGCTGTACTGTATGATATACTGCTGAAATACACTGTCTATACAACCTGTACTGTATGATACTCTGCTGAAATACACTGTCTATACAACCTGTACTTTATGATACACTGCTGAAATACACTGTCTATACAACCTGTACTGTGTGATACACTGCTGAAATACACTGTCTATACAACCTGTACTGTACGATACACTGCTGAAATACACTGTCTATACAACCTGTACAAAACTGTACGATACACTGCTGAAATACACTGTCTATACAACCTGTACTGTATGATACACTGCTGAAATACACTGTCTATACAACCTGTACTGTATGATACACTGCTGAAATACACAGTCTGACTCCCACATTACTGTATGGTATACTGCAGAAAGAAGTATTAAGAAATCTGGCCATTGAAATTACTTATACCCAAATAAATGATAAACTGCTATTTTGAACGCTTGTGACTTTTTTCACAGATTTTTACGTCGTGAGAAAGAGATTGCAGAAACGAAGCTGGAGATTGTACAGTCCGAGTCAAAAACGGTGCGTCAGCAGCTTGAGCGAGTACAGCGCTCCCTGGAGGAGGCCAACGATGCTATGCGCGAGGAGAGGGAACACTCACAGGTGAGTGCTGCAGGAGCAACATGTATTAACTACATCCTTCCTTTCAAAGTCTCAGTCTAACATTTTCTGGAAATCACTGTATACCTAGAAATTAAATATTTCAGTCTTTTATCATTTTTAATGTATCATCTATGTGATAATCCAAAAGCAAAAAAAATGTTTACCTTATAATTATTCCTCATTTTATAGCTACAGTATGTTATGTATGGGTTTTTTTGCATTTCAGTTATTTTTAAGGACTGAAAAATCAAACTGATAATAAAAAAATATAATTTAAAATGCATTTTTTTTATGTCAACAATTTTCTTCAGATCTAACATGCTTTTATATAAACAGTATTTTAGATATCAACAATTTTCTTCAGAATTAACATGCATTTATATAAAAAAAAAATTGTATCAACACATTACTAAGAGAATGGATATGATCATGTAAGTTTTATATATATCTATATACACTAAACATTGTATGTTTGGCACTTACAGAGATCTGACGTTTTTTGTTTCAGACTAACCTACAGACAGCAGCCCAGCACGCTGAGCTGATGAGGAAGGTGGATAACCTGAACCTACTCACAGACAGTAACCGTCTACTGAGGGACGAGAAAACTAAAGCGGAGCAGCAGGTCCAGACCCTGGAGGCTAAGGTAGGGTGTAATGGAGGCTAACACAGTAGTGTGGTCAGGGGAAATTTGTCTGGAAAGGACATACTGGGTCTCATTCGCGTATCCGAGTTGAAATGGTGCAGGTGGCACAGACATATACCGTGATAAACAAACACACTTGAAACAAAATGTAGACAGAGCTAAAAATGCACAGTTTCGGGGTTTTGTGACAAATAAATAATAATAATTCAAGCATAATATGTCTTTGGAATATGTAATTTCTGTCAGGCATGTCTGGACCCCTCGATATACACGTGCTGAATATTCTTGAGGTTAAGCCTCGGTTCAGATCCGAGCCTGTCATTTTCTTAATATAGGTTCAGCTGGTTGAAAAGGTTGAACCAGATACGTGAATGGGGTCGTTATCTCCTCAAGCTGAAGTCGTTAGGGGGATAAAGTGTTCCATTTATACTTGTGTACAAACATATCATCACTCTAGTAGTTTCATTTTACTAATGTATTTTAATTGAACTTCATACAAAGGTGAAGTATGAGAGTACTTCAAAGGAGTTTGTGTTTCATGGTGTTAAGGTCAAGGTCACTCATATGATCATTTCCTTGTCACCACTCAAGCATCTTATTTTAGAATAGACTATCATTATCATGATGATTGACATATAGGCAAGCAAAAAAAAAAAATTCAATCCGTAGCACAACGGTGTTGAAATGTTCAGCATTCATGTTATAATAAAAGATCTAATACTAATCTTGTAGGATATGTATGACCAGATTTGTTGAGAAAGTGTATCTGCTTATACATTGATAGTTCAGTTATGTTATAATAGGGTGTTTGCCTGTAAATAAATTTACTCTCCCTTTTGTAACATTAGTGATAAAACTGTGATATTTTTCAGGTGATGACACTGGAGCAGAGCATTGACCCCTTACAGTCCAGTGTGAGAGACTCCCAGTCCCACGGGGACGCCGTCGGGGCCGAGAGAGACGCCCTGAAGAACGAAGTCGAGAGATGGAAGTCCCGCACAAACCACCTCATAGAACAGGCAAACAGGACGGACCCCGAGGAGCACAGGAAACTGGTGTATGTATTTATATATCACCAGTATGATGTATATTAGGTCATACCTAAAGCACACCAACATACCGTCTCCTGCATACACACACACAAGTACGCATACACTACACACATGGAGGCACATCCTTAAATGACCTTAGATGTTAATAGGACGTTAAACAAAATTAAACAAAATTAAACAAAATTCAACCAAACCAAACCTAAAGTACTAAATGATTAACTCCCTAACAGTGAAACCAGAGGGCAATATAGGATTGCACCACGTCTTTCAGTCAAGCCCCTCTCCGTGTATAGTAGTGTATGGTAGAAGTCCCCGGAATTCCACTTAACAATCCCTCTGACACAGTCACCTTTAGTGAAAAACATATAAAATGTATCATATAGTATTATTGCCAAACTGTAAGTAACATACTTATGAAAAGTGTCAAATATCTTGGTCATTACATCTTGTTTGTATTCTCTTTTTGCAGCCTGGAGAAGGAAAACATCAGGAAGGATGTGATCAGATTGACGGAGGAAAACCATAGAACAAGGTTAGACATTTAAAGGACGTCGGAGACTTCACATTCTGTATACTATACAGCGTTACCCACGGTGGCTCAGCTTAGCCTTAACATTCTGTAAACTATACAGATTGTTACACATGATGGCTGAGCTTACAGCCCCCATTTATAACTTTGTATGGCTTCTTTAATCAAATGAGATAATTTACAGCTGATGTTCTTATTGTTTAGTTCTTAATACCCTCAGTTATCAAATCGGAGCATTATCGCTGTCAAAATCCAGCAATTTAGAAATTTTGGACTACAATTGGCCACGATTGGCACACTCTCCACCCCTTTTCCATCATAGTAAAAGTGGCGTCTATGTGTGAACGGGGTATGATAAGACAATTATACTCAGGAGTATATTTTATATTTGCTATTCAACAGTTACTCTGTCAAAACTATGCATTAGAAATATATAGACTGTGAAATCACTGATTTTCATGGGGTTTGTAATTTCATTGATTTCATAGGTGATCTTCATCCACGAATTCATAGGTCCACAAAATTATTGTAAGTTTGACATAAAGCGATCCTCCATTTGAGTTGGTACTCATAATCCACAAATGGTGTTTTACTGGGAAACCACGAAAATTGGGCCCCATGAAAATATCTGATTTCACTGGATTTTAATGTTTTCACTGAATTCTCTTGTAGAGCGGAAGTCTCTCGATTCACAAACAGTCTGACTATGGCACAGTAAGTCACCCAAGTTAAAATTGTAAAGGTTTGATTAATCTAGAAGTAGAGTACAGGATTTCTCTTTGTACATAGTCATTGTGATAGATATAAATTGATTCTTCCATGAAAGTATTTGAATTGAAATAGAGCTTATCCAATTAAAAAAATGTAAGTAAAATTAAAATTTCAAAGATATCCAAATGTAAGTTCGTTAAACACACAGGATTTGGAGGAAGTCGATAGTGATTATTTATTAATGTTTTAATTTCTGTGTTGATAATAATTAGAACATGGTTTTATGCTTCAGGAGAGAATCAAGTGCCAGCAAACAAGAAGTAGAAAAAATGCAGTAAGTTTCTTTATGAAGAGATTTTCACAAGAATTTGAAATATTTCAAATGATACAGTTGGTTTCCACAGGATGTATACTACAAATTTGACATTTAAAATCCATATATTTATTGCCAACATCAGATTTAAAAAATTTGGTCAATCCCCAATTCTAGTAATAGATTGTAGTTTACCAAGTATCAATTGCTTACCAAGTAATTTGGGATCAAAGCCACTGTTATTTATCAAGCAGTACCTTTGGAATTTCTGCAGAAAATTATTAATGATATTTATTTCCAGCAGGCAGTGATATCTTCTCTTAAGTATCCCCTTACCACTGCTGAAAACTTGAACCAAGTGTTGGAATCTTTTTTTTCCAGCATGACTTGAGCTTTGATAAATCTTGTCTGAAAAGGAAACCATATCTTGTGAGACTTTTATGAGAAATAATATAATAGAGATAAATAAACACAATATTATCAACAACAGTGTTTAGGGTGTAAAAATTCAGTGAGGCTGGAAAGGGATTCGAAACCCTGAACCTCAAATTGTTATACTGTCACTCTAACCGATTGAGCTACAAGGTCAACGGAAGTGTCCTGACCCAACTTTTTCTCTAGTTCCATGTATATCTAAACAGAAGTTAAGGGGAAGTTACTGTATAAAGAAACAAAAATACAGTGCAGTGGGACAGGGATCCTTAAGGACCGTAATGTCCAGAAAAAATCATAACTACGTTTTAACAACTTGTTAATTTGACTGAGCATACAATGCACAACTGAGATTTGAGTCTCCTCGTTCAACTCTCTTTCTGAAAAAAGTTGTGAACATAATGTCTGGCCATGCCGACAGACTAATGAAATTAGATGTTTGTAGTTAATACATGTATTATGTTTTATTTTACAGGAGAGAACTAAATGCAAGCAAGCAGGAAACGGAAAAATTCCAGTGAGTAAAACAACTGTTTAATATTTTATCACCGATGTATAGGTCACAGGGTTGGTTTCCAGATATTTTATATAAACAAGTATTTCTCCTGTGTAACGTGGGGACTGTGGAAATATAGATCGGTCCATTTTCCATGCCAAAATTACTCTTGTATCAGTAACCTGTGGTTTGTTCATATGACTTTTTTGATAAGATTTGTTTGAGGAAACACATTTGTTCTTCAAATCAGTAAGTCTTGTTTGATTTTGAAAATACTCTTTCTAATGGGTATCATCACAAATTTCCTGTTTCATGATTTTTGACTTTGATTTAAACATAAAACAGGAAGGAAGTTGCAGGCAAAGTGGCTGAATGTGTAGCAAAGGAAAACGACAGTGAAGAAAAGACAAAAACAATAAACCAGGTAAGAAACTTCTCTGTAATCTTAACAGGATGTTACTTTGTCTCCTTCCCTAGTCAGGTTTAATGGACACAACTGGACCAGGGCCTCGTAGTTCTAACTTTGTTAGTTTGTCTCCTTCCCTAGTCAGGTTTAATGGACACAACTGGTCCAGGGCCTCGTAGTTCTTACTTTGTTAGTTTGTCTCCTTCCCTAGTCAGGTTTAATGGACACAACTGGTCCAGGGCCTCGTAGTTCTTAGTCTCACTGTAATTTTGCTTCTTAGCATCGCTCAGCTCACTCATGATTACTGGATCCTTATGTTAACAATTACTTGTTCAGGGTATTAGGAGTAGATGTATGTTTATGTTCAGTTAAGGTCTAGTGACTTTTAATTTGCATTGTGAAAACGTACTGATGAAAAGGTGAGTTAAGGATGATCTGATACAAATTTCCGTTACAGCTGAAGAAGATCGGACGAAAGTATAAGGAGCAGGCGGAGGCGGTACGGAAAGAGCTGGACGACTTCCAGGCCCAACAGGCTGCTCAGAGTAAAGAACCTGCTCCACCAAGCACAGAGGTCATTGAACAGGCTGTGGCTCCTGTCCAAGAGAAGCTCAACGCCACAGAGAAAGAGAGAGATGAACTCAAACAGAGATTGGAGCAGACGACGACCGAGTCCAATACTACCAAGGAACAGTCCTCAAAACTACAGCAGGTCTGTATATCATCTCCTGAAAAAGATCTTCAAATTCATCAATTATGAAAAGATATTACTAAACTGTAATGCAGTGTTGGTTGAAATTCCTTGTCAGATATACAAATATGATATACGTACAAGTTTGATATGTATGAGGAAATTTTTTGTCAGATATATATATATATGTCATGTAAGCACAAGTTTGCTGTAAGCATTATAATTTCAGGAGCTAACACTTAACCAGTTAAGCATTATAACTTCAGGCCCTGACACTGTTAACCAGTTAAGCATTATAATTTCAGGAGCTGACACTGTTAACCAGTTAAGCATCATAATTCCAGGAGCTGACACTGTTAACCAGTTAAGCATTATAACTTCAGGACCTGACACTGTTAACCAGTTAAGGATATAAAAACTTCAGGAGCTGACACTGTTAACCAGTTAAGCATCATAATTCCAGGAGCTGACACTGTTAACCAGTTAAGCATCATAACTTCAGGACCTGACACTGTTAACCAGTTAAGCATTATAATTTCAGGAGCTTACACAGAGTAAAGAGGAAAGTTCCAAGGTCAAGGAAGAAAACGCTGAATATGAAAAAAAACTCCAACAATCACGAAACGTCTTACAAGCTGCAAAGAAAAAGATTGGCTCGCAGAATGAACAGATTGAAAAAGTCACTACAGAAATGAACGATGTGAAACAGAAACTGTCCATGTCTGAAAAACAGAAGATGTCTGTGTCAGAAAAAATGAAAGGTGTGTTGTCTTTTTTCAACTACTGTTACAGTACAGGTTTTTATATACCGTCTTTGTCTGCAAATGTCTCGGAGTATCATTATCGTAAAATATCTTCATGTCTGAAGTCATCGCAGATAATCATCACCATCATAAAACATTCTATGGCTGCAGCTTTCACATATTATCATCAAACTTTTTGATTATTAGAAAATATTTTATTTGCATATATTTATGATTTCTAGGGTAAGTTTTGCGATTTGATATACCTTTTTAGATAAAAATTGTCCAATATGTTCAGTGAAAGACATTATATAAATCCTGTATTCTTGTTATTGATTGCTTTAAGTATCCTATTGTTCAAGTTTTGAAATTACGCAAAACAAAGGTATCAACAGAGACCACGGGTGTCGGCAGGTCGTAAACTTGTCTCACTAGTCTGGTTCAGACCACGGGTGTCGGCAGATCATAAACTTGTCCCACTAGTCTGGTTCAGACCACGGGTGTCGGCAGATCATAAACTTGTCCCGCTAGTCTGATTCAGACCACGGGTGTCGGCAGGTCATAAACTTGTCTCACTAGTCTGGTTCAGACCACGGGTGTCGGCAGGCCGTAAACTTGTCTCACTAGTCTGGTTCAGACGACGGGTGTCGGCAGGTCATAAACTTGTCTCGCTAGTCTGGTTCAGCTGTGTCATAGAAAAAAAATTGCCGCTGCTGATGTCTGACCTTGATTTCAAACACTTAGGTGATGTAGAACAGAGAGTGCTGGCTGTACGATCAGAGGTGGAAGAGAGACTGTCCAAAATGGAGAGAGAATTGGCAGAAACCCGAGCTACCAAGGATTCTGCCATTAACAATGTGTCTGAGGTACAAGCTGTCTTACAGAGAGCTCAGGAAGAAAACACCGAACTACAGACCAAGGTAAGTCCCCCACTAACGAAAAAAATATAGTGGTCACGCGTGGTGGCTGTCTGTCCCACTTGTCTGGATGATAAGTTGAGAACAAATGATCATACAAACTTCAAACTTGGTGTTTGGGTTGCCGTAGCAGATGCAAAGAACCTGATTGATTTTGGGCATGGTCCGGTAGAGGTCAAGGTCAGTGTTGCTAAAAAATAGAATCCTGCTTGGTTGCACTTTCCAAATGATAACTTAAGAACAAAAAAATTAATGTGACTTTTTTGGGGGGATATGCCACCCCTGGGTGCTTTCTCGTAAAGTTGGTGTCATTATTAAAGGAGTTGGTACATTGACTCGAAAAAACAAAATGAGATAGTCAATAGCAGAAAATGTCAATAAGATTCAATGAAATACAATTGAATTGAAATTTAGTACCCTGGCCTGCAGAGTGCTTTTATGAAATTTTGATGCCTTTTCTCTTTATTTCGTTGGAGATTTCTAAATAGAATCTGCTGTATTGGCAGACTTGCTATGTTATTGTATACAAACCAGCTGAAATGTGAAAGTAAGTTTAATTAAATATATATAGAGATGGCAATTCAACAAAAAACAATTATCAAGTTTCTTTAGAAAAAAGGAATCATTTTTATGAAAAAAAGTTTATGTAGAGAATGTCCAATATTATTTTTTGACAGATACAACAGTTACAGAAGCAGATAGAGTCCCAGCAGACCAAGTCAGTTCCTCCACAACCACAGGTGGCGCGACCCTCCGCCACTGTCACGGTGGAGCGTGTCAGGTAAGATATTGTGGTCATGTCGGTCAGTAGTTTTTGTTTCTTCAGTTCATTTACCTTGCTCAATCCTACTTAAAAATAATTTCAAGATTTTTGAATAAATTTTTACTACATTTTCAGTTTAAATCTATTAATCAAATTTGGAAGTTTCGAAACATTTTCTTTGGGTTGGTAAATATACTCAGGTTCCTACAGCACAACCAGTGGGATGTTTATCATTGATGTTTTGATGATAGTTTGATATGTACTCTGTCACCTTCATCAAACAAATGGCCAGTAAATTGTATGTGTAATTAGGTGTCAGAAATGTACACGATGACATTCAATGGACAAGTTGATTCGGCTGTGCTTTGATTATAGTACAGCTCAGATGAATCTTAAAAGTCATATGATTACAATGAATGAATTTTGAAAGATAAAGTCATAAGAAGACTTAAGACAACAGCTGAATTCCTATGAATGTTGACTTTTTTCTCTGAAGTGCGCCTACCTCTGAAGCTCCAAAGACGGCCAACATCCGGCCGATGGCGTCCCCGGTACCTGTAACACCGCGGACCCAGCCTGCTCAGATTCAGCCACAGTCCGCTGCCACCAAAGCCACCGCCAGTATTCGACCAATGGCCATTGCCCCAACAACAGTGGCACCCAGTAGTGGCCCCACACCGACGGCTACTGTCATGCCAACCACAGTATCTGTCCAGGACAATCAGGGTAGGTTTGGAATGATTCTTTGACCTTTCTTTGTGGTTAAGTATATACTTTGTTTGTCCGTCTGTCCGTCCACACTTTAGTTTTCAGAGATTACCTCGAATCCAAATGACTAATCTTTTTGAAATTTGATGACAACGTTTAACTTGTCTGACGTGGGGTTGCACCTGGCGCGACCGCAATGCTCAATGTCAAGCCTTGGCTATATACCTATAATAGTGATTGTCCATCCATAGATATGCATGATTTCAGTACAACAACTACTCTGTCAGAATTCCTATTACTACTCTTTTTGATGATATCCTGATCAAAATTGTCTTAACTGATACTGACTGATCATACAATACTCTTGTGTGTTTGTGCTCCTACAGAGAGTTCCCAAGTGTCCCAGCTGTCTCCTGCCCTGGCCCGCCCCACCCAGCATGTTCAAAGGGTCACTCCCCAGGTGGAATCTGGCGCAGGTAAGCGACGATCTCTCTAAGGATGTAGAGAGCTTTGATTAGAAAGCTGTATAACATGATAGGATATATTCCGTTTCTTCTATTTCGGTGGGCTTAACCCTTTATGCCAATATCCAATTTCTAAATTTAAATGAGACATTTCAAAATTGCATGTGCAAAATAAAGTTTATATCCCTGGCTGTTTGAAATCAAGGCTCACCATAAAACGGCACCAAATCACCAGGTGAGTTTTACTTCTTAAATGAACAACTCAGGTCCAAGCAATAAAACTGTTTGGAAAAAGACAAACAAAAAAGACACTGCTCTGGTAAAGGAAGGAGGTCTCTTTAAGCACATCCCGAGTGTCCCTAAGTTGAGATCAGCGTCGTTGGGTCTGGTCAAGTGAACATTTTAAAGGTTCTGATCGGTTAACTGTAACTTAGTTGTCTTGACGAAATCAAACAAAACAATAACTTAAAGTAACTTATTTTCTTTACAGAACAAACAGTGGTTGTCACGGAGACGGAGGTAGTGAGTAGTCACACCGAGACGGTTGCCGTAGATCCACAGCCATCTTCGTCAGCAGCCTGCGACTCCCAAGCCACAGGCACTCAATTGAAACGTTCACGTGACGACATGGAAGGGTGAGACGTAAAAATATTCAAACCTACCCTTTCGGCCTCCTAAAACAATCTCTAATATGGGATCAGGTGTACAGTGATTGTATTTGGATGTGCCCTTGTGGGATTCCCGTAGAAATATATGTATATTTGGCCACCTATTTCAAATGTCTATGCAGCAGAAATCCTGCGCATATAAATATAAACGGCATGCTGAGTATTACAAGTTGAAATGTGCCCAGCTATTATATCTGAAATAAATGATGATTTGTCTAATTATCATGGTTGTAACATTTTGACTTAGTAGCATGTTGAGAGAAACTGCTTTGATTAAATGTCTACCATGTATATATAGGTATGCTATTTTTTGGTGAAATAATTGTACGAAGAATGCCTTGAAAATCTTATTCTTTTATTTCTTTATTTCTGGTAGACATGAGGAGGAGACGGACGCCAAAAGAACGAGAGTATCTCCTGTAAGTATGAGGATTTATTGATGTTAACGTGAACAAGATCTTTGTATCTCTTACTAGTGTAAACTTAGTCTCTCAATATATGTAGAAAATTATTCTGGTAAGTAAGTGTGTAAAGCATCGCTATGATGTTAGTCAGTACTTTTGAATGGTATTTCAAACTGCAGTGTTTTATACATAGCCATTGTAAGTAATACTTCCTGTCAAACACATCCTCAATACTCCAAAGGTTTACGCTCACTTTCGCTCTCTACACCCCTGGAATATGTCGTAACAAAAACGAAGGCTCGGTGAACGTCACCTTGTGGGTGAGATGAGGAGACTAGTTTGATCCTTTGATGTACATGAAAAGAATCTGTCGGTCACATAAATGTAAAATTGACTGGCTTTGAAGTTGTGTGTCGCTCCTCTCTAATCTTCAAAGAACAGGTATCGGCCTACCGATTGGTCAGTTTTTGTTTACCCGAGACCAATCAAATAGCTAGCCATGTGCCTTTGATTTTGCTATGACATATTCCAGGGGTGCAGAGAGCGAAAGTGAGCGTAACCCCTCGAGTATCGAGGATGTGTCAAACATGACCTTGTCAAGGTTGATATGGGAGTGAGTCAGTAATAGTAGAACACAGTGCGAAGAGAAGCAAACATTAAAAAAAATAGGTTGATTAGAGGTTGACAATATAAATCATATTTACAGTCGAGTTTTAACTTTGGTGGTTGTATATGTGTCAATGTACTCTCAATTTAAATTGTGAATATTCCACCATTACTTATCTAGGGGAGGTGGAAGGCACCTGAGTTTATGTATTATAGGTGGTGGGTTTAAAAGTAGATCTGCCAACCATTTCAACTATTAAATTACTTGAATATTTAAATGGTGATGGGGTTTAATCTTTAATTGGCGGTTGGGTTTAATATTTAATTGGTGGCGGGGCTCCTATAAAGTGCCTCCCACCCTCCCATATGGTTATTTCTGGTACAGCCCTTATACAAAATTGCTACTAAATATTGAATTGTGTCCACTATTGCTGACTGATTTAGGCTTCTAGAGGTCAGTTGTCATGTTTAGATTTCTATATAAATCATCGAGAGTTGTCTCCTCCTGTTACTGTTTACAATTTTGTCTCAGCAGGACCAGCAGGCACTCCCATCTATCACTGTTACTGATGAGCATGCCAACACCATGCCCATTCCCGAACAGGGAGGCACGGCTACCCAGGATCCCGAGGTTACAGGGTCCGAGGTTCCGTCAGACAGTTTACCCACACAGGTAAGACACACGGGACACATTCACTTACAATTCCCTACACATTTATTGACAGTTCTACACAATAGGTACTCAATAATGTTTCTTCTTAAAGTTCAGAATTCACAACTTACAATTTAAATCATACCTATTGTCGTCATGTCAAGTTGCACCTCAGTCTTTTTCATTTATAGATTTTTGAGTCGTCACTGGACCAGGACTACGAAAGTCAGGCCACTGTGTGCTTTGATACTCAGGTATGTGCTTCGTATTAAGGAAGAGTAGCTGATAACAATCTGATTTCTGTTGGTAGTAGACAAGGACAAGTTGTTGACCTGTATTGATTGTGTACTTGACAGAAAAAAAAAATAAAAAAAAAATATATTTTTGTATTTGACAATTTGTCTTGAAAGATAGAAGGGATATAGTGTATAAGGACATGATTTGTTGTTCTATAGAAGTGATTTTCATCCATAAAGTACTACAATCAAAATTAAAGGTCAAGTGGATTTCATATGTTAACCCTTTTACCCCTATGTAACTTGAGTAGACCCTACCATGCATTGATCTGGATGAGTCCATTATGGTCTATAGTGGTGAAAGGGTTAAGTAAGAATGAATCATAACATAACAAATTGGATGGATGTGTAAGTAGAAAAGTTTTACAAGAAATCTTCCCAATGATGAATAATTCACCAACAGACAATTCCTCACCTGTTGTACTCTTACTCTTCTTTGAAATGACACAGGAAATGATAGAAGAGGAGACGGAGGTGGAGGAGGCAGATGATGATGACGATGCAGTCATTGTTGTGGAGAGCGATGAGGAAGACGACGAGGATGCGGAAGATTACGATGATGATGATGACAATGAAGGATACAATGAAGAAATGGGTGATTACGATGAGGACGAGGAAGATGACGACGATGAACCAATACAAGATGATGACTACGAGGAGGTGCGTAATGTGGTGATGTGTGTATGTGTAGACAGTGTCGTGTGTATGTGTAGACAGAGTGTTGTGTGTATGTGTAGACAGTGTCGTGTGTATGTGTGGACAGGTACACAGGGTTTAGAAGTTTAAGAAGTACACGCACCTACAAATCTGTTGTGCAATATCATTTGCTATTTAGAAGGTCATTTCTCTCAATTTTATATCACAGTCGGTTTTGACTCAAATCTTGGAATATTTTATTGTTATTCCTTGGTAACTTGATACAAGTATCTAATTTTCAAAGTATGTTCAACAAATGTAGCACTGATAAAAGAGACATTATTATCAACTGTTTGTTGTGTCTAATTAGCTGGTGTTTTTTGTTCAATTAGCTTTTCCTCCTTTTTCCAAATATCTGTTAATTTTTTTTGATTACCTGTATTTATTTTGTCTTATGTTTTTAGTTTATCTATTAATTAGCTGTGTTTATTTTTGTCTAGTTACCCGAGGGACACGCTGAGGAAGGGGAAGATGAGTACCAGACAGATACACAGCCTGGGGAAATGCACAGCCCTGGAGATGACGGAGACGATGAAGTGGTCATAGTAGGTCAGTATAGGTCATGTCACACGGTAATAGGTCATTACACAGGTCAAAGGTCAACCCAGGAGGCTGGGCTGGAGGAAGACAATGACATTGTCACATTGGGTTTAAGATCTAGTAACCATGGTAGGTCATCATATATAGGGGGT
>JAUMHH010113643.1:0-21300 GCA_032359455.1 Chlamys rubida
TAGGTGATCCTTAGCAAAATGTGAGTAGTATATATAGTAAGATCGGACCTTCTTATTTATTCCAGTATTTATTGATTGGCGATATGCTCAAACATACTCATTTCAATAGTATTCTTATACAAATTATTGTTTCCCAAATCAAATTTTCTCAATGGAAGAGGCATTTTGGGCGAATAGATTGGACATACATTGTATCCTAAAGCCTGCACTAACAAGAAGGTGAAGTGTATGTTCAGAACATATAAATGTGTAACTTTTGTTGTACATCATATGTGGTACAAAGAACTTTTAAAAAAAGTGTGAATGAACACTTTTCATTTAAAGGTAAGGTATAATTTACCGTTGAATTCTATATTGATCATGTTGTCATCATCTTACCTTCACCAAATAACAGTTCTAAGGTCATCGATGATGTACCACACACTTTCCAATAGTATTGAATAACTTGTGTGCAATATTCATTGTATACAGGCCTTTGGATCCTTTGTAATATCCAGAATGCTCATTATATATTAATTTAAATTGCATGTATAGCTGGTGATTTTGATTTATTTATGACTCCACAGATTTAAGACCTAAAAGTAAGCCTATTCTATATCCATGTGGAAATTTGAAGAGGGATACCTTACCAAAAAAGATGAAAGAAAATGGTATGGATTTTTATTACCACACCTTCTCTAATTTTATATCTGTAACAACTAAACTTCAAAGATGTTTGTCTCAGTTTAAATTAAACACATTTCATTGCTATAAAATTACAAAAGGATGGGACACAGGTTGTTACATACATGTATACAACATTATCAACTGCCTAGCTCCTGTCAAAGTCCAGTACAAGACATGATGAGAAGTGGACTAGGCCTCAATTTATCAATCATTGAAAAAAAAACAGGAAAAATTGCAAACAACACAGCAAAGCTCTTCCAAAGGTCGGAATTTATTGGAGTAACATTGACATTTGTTTCGATTCTGATGACGACTGGTTGCCTCTTAGTCGAAACATGTCAATGTTGCTCCAATAAATTCCGATGTTTGGAAGAGATTTGCTTGCACTTTTTCCTGGATTTTTACTTACACCAGTGTGAACTCTGTATACCTTCTTCCAGGTATCCACGGTATAATCAACGGAGAAACAGAAGATGTATTACAACATACTGTCCCTGGTATTACTTATCTAGGACGTTGTGTCACCACCTCTTCTTCTGTGATAAATCATTAAAAAAGTAAATTTTCAATCATCAGATCATCTGCTAATTAAAAACTTAATTGCCAGTTTTTGCAAATGTAATACATATCTCCAAAATTTGAAATTCCTCTATTCCAAAGAAGTGAGCATCAAGTGTATGACCCATTTCAGGCCAATTAATTTCTTCACTTATATTCTCTATTGAGCCTCTACTGAAAAGTTTTTCGAAAAAAAGGAAAAGGAAGAGATTCATCATGAAGGGTTGAAATCAATCATTTTCATAAAAACTGTAAACATCTTTTATTGATATGAAAAAGAATTTTTGAAAAGAATTTTGAAGCAGTTATCTAATATAAAGAATTACTTGCATGCATATGTATTCCTTTAAAATATGTCATTGTTTAAATCACACCTCTATTTAAACTTAGCATTTACTGTAGATACTTGACAGGTTTTGTAAAGTGCATTTGGAACTCTTTTATGAAGGATAGATTTAATTGTCAAAGCCTAGTTTGTCATTTGACTGATTTAAGCCCCATACAGAACAGTTTAGAAACGTGATCCGACTTTGTTTCCAGGTGTAGATCTACACGAGGTTACAGTGTATCGGACTATTCCAAGGGAAGACATCGAAAAATGTATCCATGACATCGTGAGGACAGAGGTAAGTAATCATTAGGTCATTATTACCATTATGATAGTATTTAATATTAGTAATATCTCCTCAGGAATCAAATTTTTCCTTAATTAGGGGGTATAATTAAAAAAAAAAACTATCTGAGGTAATATTTTTATGTACTTCACGGAATTAGATCAGCAATCTAAGTGCATTGTACTGTCCATCATAATAATAATAATAATAGTCTTTATTTATACATTATTCTTGATGACGAAGTTGAGTCAACGACTCGTCTAACATTTGGTCAAGTAGTTATAAAATATACAATAATTTACAAAATGTACATAAAACAGAATCATTAGAATAAAACATGATGAAATGCAATTGTATGAAACATCCATTGTAGTACTTAAGATAAGTCCATAAAAACTTCTTTGCACTCTGTTTAAAAGACAATAGTGAGGGTGCATTTCTAACATGTTCAGGTAAAATTTTCCATGTATATGGTCCCTGGTAGGTAACAGATTTCTTAAACATTTTAGTTTTAAATGAAGGTAGGTAAAACAAGTTATTAGACACAGATCTTGTCACTCTTAAGTTTGACTGTACAACCATAGTGTATTTAAAGTCCTTTTAGTCACATGTCCGTTGTAAGTAGAACAAGTTATTCAGATATCATGTCTTATCATAGAAAATGAAAAGACAACTCTGCAGATATAGAAATAACATTAGGCTACAGTTCCTTCAGAGAACGGTTACTTCATGAGAAAATGATTACAATTCATGTGATGTAAAGGGAGGTAACTCTTACATACCTAGACTTTCAAGTTATATATAAAAGATATATTTTCTTCTTGGTGCTATGTCATTTGTGGAAAGTCTTTAACCCTTTCACCACTGTAGACCATAATGGACTCCTCCAGATTAATGCATGGTTGAGTCTACTAAAGTTACATAGGGGTGAAAGGGTTAAGAGAAATTTTTCTTCATATCATTGATAAAATGACTGATTTATTTTGACATGACCAGGTCTCTGACACATACTTTCAAAATTTCAACTCTTCAATAAAAGTTTTCATGGAGGTGAAAATGCTTTATCTTAAAGAAATAATGACAGTGATCCCAGTCACATTTTAAGAATATAATTAAAAATATGGTGTAAGGAATTTTGCTCATTTCTAAATGTAATAATGATAAAATTTGAGCCTCGCCCAAAATGCTGAACCACCAACTGTTTATATTAACCCTTTCACCCCTATGTAACTTTAGTAGACTCTACCATACATTGATATGGATGAGTCCATTATGGTCTACAGTGTTGAAAGGGTTAAGAGAATTTTTTCCATGTTTTTAGCAGGTTCATTAGGAGAATGATTTAAATACCTGTATGTGCCAGTTTTAGCTCACATTATAGATAATCTTATCTTATTTAAATATTTACCTATCCCATACTTGTTATGATGTAGTTTTGGAAATCACTAAAATCAGCAAACACTATACAGAATTCAGTGACTTGAAACTGGAACGTTAAGCTCAAGATTTCTTCGTCTCCGAGTTATATTAATATTGGTCAAGATTTCTTCATCTAGGAGTTATGGGTCAAGATTACTTTGTCTAAGAATTATAGGTCAAGATTACATGTACTTCATCTCAAGAGTTATAGGTCAAGATTTCTTCGTCTCAACGGTTATGGGCCAAGATTTCCTTGTCTCTGAGTTATAGGTCAAGATAACTAAGTCTCAAGAGTTATAGGTCAAGATTTCTTCGTCTCAAGAGTTATGGGCCAAGATTTCTTTGTCTCTGAGTTATAGGTCAAGATTACTTCATCTCAAGAGCTATGGGTCAAGATTTCTTCGTCTATAAGCCCAAATTTCTGTCTCAATGTTTTGGTCATTGATGGAGACATTTTTCAAGTCAACACAGTAAAAGGTTAGCCAGACATTTATGATAATTTCTATGTTTGCTGTTTCGTTATTTTTTTTATGATTGTATCGCTTAGGAGGATGTCTCTAGTCAATATTTGTTTAACTAATATCATTTGATAATTAAGAATCACATTTTATAAATATAATGTATTATGACATATTTCTTTGTAAATATCAATCCATCATATTGTTATAATTATGATAAATCACAAACGATATTGTTTTCTGTCTAATTGAACCATCAGTTGATTAATTTAGTCCACAGTCTTATCTGTAAAGGAGATTTTTACCTTTTGAACTCTTTTGGAAAAGACATAAATATCACAGTGAGGTAATGATTAAATCTGTATGAAGAGTTCACCCAAGGGGGGATCAGCTCAGGGAAGAATCAACCAGGAAAGGATTACCCCAGGAATGGATCACCTGCAGACCAACATTGGTTGATATACCAAGGTGGTCTCTTAATAGGTTTAATGTAGAATAAACAGCTTCATGGGGTGAGAGTATGCGTTTCTTAAAAAAGAGGATTGCTTAACCCTTTCACCCCTATGTAGCTTTAGTAGACTCTACCATGCATTGATATGGATGAGTCCATTATGGTCTACAGTGGTGAAAGGGTTAATAGAATTGGTATATGTCTTGAGCAGATTTACCTGTATATATTTACTTTAAAAAACAGGAGAAAACAACCACTCAACAAGTGTGATGCATAATGGATAATCTATTCATAGAGGGAGATCTCAAAGCTTAACCTCTCAAAATTGACCATATAAATTATTGTGCACAGCAAAATAATGCTAGCTCTCTGCCTCACTGATCAAAAATGAAACTGTTGACAAACTTGCAAATAACAAGCTTAGCTTATACAGTAAGATTTACGGGGTATAAGAGTTGTCTATCTTTGGGCTTACTTTACCCGAATACATGAGCATGTTTTAGTCATTAGCCGACTACACTATGTGTACTTCACCCACATAAAAAAATCCTAATTAAACTGAAATAATTGGGATAACTGTTTTCCCTATGATCATAATATGTGGATTGATTTTAGACATGAATTGCAAAGAAAGCACTATAAATCATGATTCATGATTTTTGCTGAATTTGTGAAAAATGCTCTTGCATGTTTTCAAGGTGCTTTATTTAAATAAAATGATGGTAAAATGATAATATTGCCCGGCTGATATGTTTTAAATCCCACTTACACACATTTACCTGTACAGGAAAGTAACATCAGCTTACAGGCTTCTGTGTGGAATGTTCTATACTCCGTGAATCATTCCACTGAACCCGAGGCATTTTATTTGTAATTAACACTCAACAGTTTTTGGTAATCATTTTCGCTGGTAATCAGTTCTACTGGTCTCTATGTACAGATGTGTGTCCTCTGATACTGGAAGGGGTTTGGCATTGAAAATAACTATGCAGACCATGTTGTATAGCAAAATAGATCCAGTAAAATATACAGACTTTAAAATTACGTCTAAATCTACATTCTTAGTTTCATGAATGATGGGTTTACGGGTTTTTGAGATTTTATTTTGTCAAACTATTTAAGCATGGTCCCCAATGATTTGATTGTTTCGATATTGCATTTTTGTAATCGTATTGCTAATATAAACTTTGTTTAGCCTACACACCTAGGCCATGAAGCTCTTCATGATTCGTGGTAAATAATTAATAAAATATGGCGGTTGTAATGTCAAAATATGCATTCAATTAATTTCTTTATATTCTATTATTATGTGAGTATCTCACTCAACTGATTTTCCAAAATTAATAATTTGAGAGATTGAAAAGATGTAATCAGTGTTAGGTAGCAATTCAAATATAGTCTTGAGGTATATAGTATTAGTACATTGTATGTGATATTACACCAATAAAACTCAATGTACTTGTCCTGTCTTTGGCCAAGTGAGTATATAACGTTATACATTATTAAGGATTCATCTGTCCTTGTTTAACTTTTTTGAATTATTGTTATTAGGCGTGCTTAAAATATTTAAACTATTGAAAGTAAAGACATATCGTAATTGTAAACTCAATTACTCATACAAAATGTAGATATGATATTGTCAATCATAGAAATATCTACAAGACTATACAATGGTGTTTTTTAGGATAGACTTTTTTTAATTTAAGCTAGATTTTATTTCCCTAAAGGTCTAGAGTGACACAATTACTGGATGCAAGAGAAATAAGAATGTAATATTGAGCTCATGAAAAAAGAATCTAAAAACCAAATCCAGGAATATTATATGCCAATTTGTTTGGGTTTCCTTTTGTTCATATTCTTTGGAACCTTTCAGTACTCTTCAGGAGTGAGTGTACTGCATTTTTCTGAAGCGAAATTACCATTTTATTCAATTTTGTATACTAAAAGCCACATTTTGATTAATTAAGTTGAATATCGTTATTGCAGGGTACCCCAAGCTACATGGTATTCTTTAGTCCGTCTGGTGTGGAAGCCACTCTTCCAGTCCTTGAGTCGTCCTGGTTTGCAAAAGACCATGTAAAGGTAATTATTTTAAAAATGAACGTATGATTGCACCTTATGATTTGGTAATAAATACAGTAAGTAAGTAAAAATGAATTACCGGTACACTGCATCATACAGGTAAAACACCTTAACGTTTTCAGTTCTTGTCTTGAATCCTTCTAGGTTAAACGACAACACAACATTCCATATAAAATAACATACAAGGTGGCTTCTACCCTCTCTGTCTGTGAACCCGTCTGGTTTAAAAGGATGACATACATATGTGACAAAGTAAAAAACCCTCAGGCGCTGATATAAATATGTATTTTTAAAAGACAAAAACGAAAATAATCAGGTCTTGTTTCCTGTGACTTTTAATAATTTTGCTTACCGAACGAACATAAAAACGATATTCGTTTAGAAATAGTTATACGATTGAACCCACATGTTTTCAATGTGTCTGATTCACATAAGGACCACATAAAGGTTATATAATACACAAATTCAAAGGTAATATGTGTGGGTTTGTTAAAATTACAATACACTACTAACTGTCCAGATATGTGAAAGTTGACCAGTGAACATTCTACTTTACAAAAAGGGAAAAAGGGAACAGTTGGAGAAATAAATTTCTTTTGAAATGTAAATTAACTTCATGTGCCTTTCAGTCCTTGTGATATAAAAAACAAAACCATACACAAAAAACCAACTCAGTAAAATTCTTCTTGGGTAAATGCTAACATTTGCTGTTTTGCAAAAGTTCACATACATGTAAACAAGTAGAATTCTTCTCTCCCCGAGTGACATGATCCTGGTAAAATTTCTATCAGGTTAAAATCATCCCTCATTGTTTCTTCTAGGTTTCATGGTTTTCAGAAATAGCACCAAAAGGTGATGAAATATAAGAATTTTAGGGTGGATGTTATCAACCTGTATAGTCGAGGCCACCCTTCTTGTTTACACACACTCATATACTTCATTCACATAGGACACCAAAATTAGCATGGAAGAGATTCCTCTGCTATTTAAGCCATTTATCATGATTTTGATTTTCCTGTTTATAAAGGACGACAAAGGTGTATCGTTATGTGGTAAATGATCTCCATTGTCTGACAAACGACATCACAAATGTTACAAGAAGAAATACTAAAACCTGTAGCCTAACGTCCTTATCTGTCTATTCTTATGAATTATAAAAAAGCAGCAAAACTAAGCACCTGATGTCGGATAAGAGAATGATTCCTCAGTCTCGCCCTTTGGTTGTTCGCGTTAAATTGCACATTTAATGCGACATATTTTGCAAAAACATGAAAACCAATACCATATTTATAATTAGCTGATTCTCTTCGGTTATAAAAAAAATTAATTTCAAAACTGTATTCCCAACGGGCTGTTGTCTTGTAAATCTGGTAGAAAGAATCTGCGGAAGACTAACTTATTTGTAATTTTGACGTTTCTGGAAAAATGCAAATTAGGAAGCAGCTGCAGATATGGCTGCTCCTCAAGCAGAATGGGTTTTTAACTGGACATCTTTCCTTTGCTTTACTAAGATTCTTGATCCATCTAGATAGAGTCTGTAGAGACAGGAGAACCTGGTTTAAAGGTAACCCACGATTTGTTTGATTTTCGAATCTTTTCTGTTTTTCTCAAGCACCCTCTCCGATTGTATAACACACAGCCTCTCCGATGAAAATCTATCTGATCAAACCTTTTAAAACGACTAAGAACGTTTGAAGGTTTCGACGTTTTCATGATATTATTAAGTAAACAAAATGGATATGCACCAAAAATAGAAAGACTCATGACATCAAGTCTTTTGCTATCTGAACGGGTGTGAAACCAAATAAGCACGCTAATCACTTTGTTAAGATAGATAGGTCTCATTTTGAAATAGATAATGTGTTTCCAAAACACCGTAATGAATCGAATCAGACATATCCAATGTACAGTTGTAATCCGGCTTCAGGGAATATGTATTGAAATCGCCTTTCACAAATCAGTTTATTTGTTAAGTGTGTGTTTCATGGCACTACTGCGTCATGTTGCTGAAATGATCATGTAGAATCTCTAGTAATTTTGTCGAGTTCAGAATGCTGTCATATTAATGTAATGACTTTGTTCACTCCTAAAAGGAGACTAAGCGTAGTCATCGACATCACTAATGCAACAGTCCGACCTAATACAATGATACATGTACATTTCAAGACCTTATGGAAACTATAGATAAACTCCTGGGTGTCCACAATGTTCGAACCACACTGTATTCGCTTCCCCTTTTTGTATAATGAGCATTACAAGATTCTACTAAAATTGTTTCTGATGAAATTTGGAAACTACCTTTGAGATTTCATATACGTGTTGATGATTTGGCTCAAGTTCGACTCATTAAACCTGTTCGTACGGATAATCACGACTCTCTGGTAATGTGGAATATTACCAAAGCCGAATTTGTCAACAAGCGGATGGATGCCAAAAACACCAGTTAAATTCTGCATGAAAAGTTCATCGAATCTTATTTATCACCGTACTTCAGATACAAAAGTACCCCATTACTGTTGTAATTCTTAACACGTTGCTTCCAAGTTTCTCAAAGACAAAGAAAGGTAATAACAGCTGAATTTAGATGACTCGAGAATAACTCCTCTTTTATCATGTTCTTGCTATGCATCCCCGTCCAACTTTTATTCAGTTCGACACGTACTGACTGGCGATCTAAATATCATGCATATTTAAAGGTACGACAACCTTTTTATGAGTTTGTAGTATCGCGGAATCAAGTATCAAGTGGAATGTAATTTTTAATATGCAGATAGGTTCTGTGGAAGACTACGCCACAGACAGTGGACAAAAGGAAAGCATGCTGAATTGGATTCACTTCCAAAGTAGGTCGAATCTATCAAGCCCATTATTAAAAAAAGGATTAGCTGCGCGAAAAAGTCTTAATGAAAGTAGAACGCAAATTTCATATTGTTCTTCAAAGGACGCAATACTAGCTCACCAAACCTCTGTATGACAATCTTTCCGAATTCCCATAAGAAAAAGCTGACCCTGTTCTGAAATTCCAGCATTGTTGCCTCACATTTTGTATACCTGTTTCTCTATGAGGGTCATTGTTAAAGTGATGACCTTAATCACACAGCCACAATTCCCTGTCTCAAACTGTGGATTTGTTGTATGATCTAAATTCCTGTCGATTCTGAATATTTTGTTTTGCCTAAGTAAGCTATGCAGTTTCTTTTCACAGAAAAATTACTTTGCTGCTTTGACTAATAATAATACACATGTAACAAAAAGGTTTTATTAAAACCACGGATTAATAACTTTTTTGTTTTGGTTTTCTTCAATGAGATGTTAGATACACTCATTTATGTAAAGAATGGTGATGCTTGCATTTTGGTAACCTCTCTTCAGCTATTTTATGACTTCATTCTCACAAAAGAAATTGGTCCGCACATTGTATTCTGAACAGGATAACTTTCAAACTCTTAATCTGAGCCTTTATATGATCTGCAAGATCCATTCATTATCAGTGATCTATTGCAAAAATGAAACATGTTAGTTTACCCAAAGGACACGCATGCTTTGAGAAGCTGCTGTGTTAGCTGTGTTAGCTCTGGGATCAGGATTCGACCGAGTCGTCTGAAATATATCCGAACCCGATTCTGTGACAATTTCCAAGGCCTTTTCTCACGAGAAAGAAATCACTGAGCACGTTGGTTGCTTCCTTTAAATGCATAATCAACTCATTCCTAAACAACCACTCTAAAGTTTTAATGGGAACATCTTTCGTATGATAGGCCTCAGGGAGCCCTAGCTTTAAAGGAAACGCCACGCTGTATATATTTTAAAAGTTAGCAGGGAGCAACCACAAAAGACGCAAAGTCTCCCTGAAATGCGAAAATGTTATCCGGACTTCCGTTTACTTCATTATGTTCATCATGCATGGACTTAACATTAACTGTACCTCTTAAAACCCGAAATACGGCATGCTTCCCATTTTTTAACTCGAGATACGGAGCTTGCATTGGTCTCACCAATTTGGATAATATTTATTTGTTTGCCTTAGGCGCCTCTATCACAACACAATTACCGAAACCCTATCCTTGTTTAGTTAACGTTAGTTACCGGCTTCATGCATGCAGAAATGACAAAAGTGTTACTTCCTCTTTTAAGACCTCATCGAAGCCATCATCTTCTTAACAATCGAACATAACGACAATTGTAACATGTCCGAATACACATCGTCAGTGTCTTTGCTGTCTTCCGTACTTAGCAAACACAACGGGTCCTCCCATTTCTAGCTGGTAACTCTTCCTCGTCGGTCAACAATTGCCTTCATTTTGGACATTATTATTTCAATTGTTATTACGAGCGATAGGGAAGGGACAACGACAGCCTATTCACTTTTTCCTCTTCTTTACTCTTGAACTGGCGTATTCACTCACCTACAATATCTCATGAATATCTAGGTTTCTTAGCTCTTCCTTGCTGCCGACGGAAGCGAATGACATTGTTTGCCCTGGGTCGTACCCTCGAGGAGGCATATGTCTGGAATTGAACTCTGGTGGCTAGGGATGAGTTATGCGAATGAGTTGGAGATTGGAGTCATTTTTGCGTCAGAATCCTACTCCTATAGGTTGACATAGTGCACACCCAATGCAGAATGCGAGGATGGAAGATATCTCAGTATATGTAAATACAGCATTCTGGTCATGCAGTTCCCGTTCCAAAAAGTTCCAATCTTTATGCTGACAATCTTATCAAGTTCAATACGTAAGTACTCAGCCGACAATGGTAGCAGAGTATTATTCTCATGGTAAATACGTTTTGGTATCTGAAGAAGATTTTGGCGAATTGCACAACAAATCATATATTGAGTTTAGTAATGAAAAGTTTATTTTACATCCTTCCTCTAATCTTCACAAAGACAACAGGGTTTTCAACTGAGGATACCGTTTACCTCCTTTCTTTCAGGACTGCATTATATTACTGGATATATTCTATTTAAAATTGGATAGGCAGCCATTAAAATTATTTCTATATGTAGGCGAAACACTTTTTCATATCTTAACCATGGGGTTAAGTTGTATGTTGATTTATAATAACAGCCTCACGTACAATATTCCAACCCGAACGTATTAATGTAAATTTTTCCGACTGTTTACGATATCTCGTGTCAGTGTACATTTTCTATAACTAGAGTGATAATGATGATATTATTGTTAACCCGATATCGGTAACGGTATGATTTACTATGTATACTTCTTTCTAGCCAACTTAGGTACATTAGTTTAATTGAGTCTATGACACTTTTTTTTAAATTGTGAATATCAAAGAGGAAATATAGTTCTGATATATTTTTTGCGGAAACCGTTGCGTTTATGGCAAATGAGTTTCACTCTATACATATTGAGAAAGGTTTTATTTTTTCTGATCAATGCGATGTCACAAGTGCTGACGTTCGAAGGTGATTTTATTATTCAAGGTCAAGTGTCACATTGTCATTGGCGCAATTTTCTTTTTGGTAGTCGGGTGGCGCAGTGGATAGCGCACTTTCCTTTCACAAGACGACCGGGGTTCAATTCCTCGATCGGACGTGACAAGGTAGGAGGTCACCTGCTCGACCTCGTGGGTTTTCTCCAGTTTCCTCCCACCATATTAAGACCACCATCACGCTTACATCTGGACCAACAAGACTGATTGATATGTTACATAACTAGTTTCATAATAGTTGTAATATGAATACAATTTATGTATTATTTGATTTTCGAAATGTGTTTAACAATGTATCATTATAGGTAACTTAACTTAAGTTTTATAATAAATCCTTACGTTCTATCTAATCTTAACTATATAACAATGCGTTTTTATTAATCTTTATCAATTATCAATGTACATACTTAATTAGAATTTCTGGCGGCGATTTGCCTGTAGGAAACCTTGTTTTCAAGTTACAATGTAGATTAATATGTGTGCACTCATATACATATAAATTTGCGTCTGTGTGTTGGTTTTATATTGTTGTGACGCAGCAGGAGTTAATATAAGTATTTTAAATATGCCTTATTGTAAATACCCTAAGATGTTCAGTATTTTCATGTTTTATTTCACCAGCTGATCGTCCTAATTTCCTACACCTGCACTTTCTGTTGTTATTCTCATAATTTACCAGAATATCGCACATAAAACAGCCAGGCTAACTCACTAGGAGTCTTAACCCGACTAGAACAATTGAGCTCAGATTACTAAATGTTTCAGGAGATGTATATTCTACTGAAATGCACTTGCCGATTTTGGGTTAATGCTTTTTCCTGTGGTTCTGGTATTCTATATAGCACCATACAAACGAAACCTCAGATGTAAAAATTATACAATTAATCTTGTATAAAATATTTCATATGATCTAATATTATGACAAATGCTGTACATTTTACCTGTTATTTTTATGTACTTCTTATTAATCAGGTAATTAGGAAAAGTTGCAGGCTGTTTCAAGTGAAACTATACTGGTCGTGTCCAATGAGTTTTTAATCTTTCACAATGTTCGTTCACATTGCAATAATGCAATCTTATGAATATTAGTGTAACTTAACAAATCAAGCGCTTATACGAACATTCCTAAGAAACAGTACGGTAGTACGAACAAATTAATAGATACATATTCAGCCACCATACGATTTTTTGAAATGGCCAGACCTATGCACTTGTTCCGATTCCTTTAACCCCCGATGTTTCATGTGTCTGTCAGATTGTAATACGATTTAATTTTGGTTCAAATTGGTTTTCTTATTGTTTTCATTTTCATCATGCAAAGCATCGTAATGTCTGATATCTGGTGCATGAATCAAAATTTTTTCATGTCGGTAATCATCCCTCAGCACATTAGGTTACCTAGATCGGAGCCCTCATACTGCCTTACTTTACAATGTACGAGTACATTATGTAATATAATATAAAATTGCCTCTACCATGCCGCTTCATATTTATTTTACTGACATTGTTCAGCAACCGGGATTAAAAAAGAAAGTATTTATTTTAAAATGTTCGTACTTGATGCATATAATGATTATTCAAGATTTTTTTTCTCCCGAGTAAATATTGTTCAGATGTGAAGTTAATCCTACATTGTATGTAATGTAATGCAGAACTAACTGATTCGTATCGTGTCATGAACAGTATATACTGCCCCTCCTCCAAAATAAAGAAAACCCACAAACAAACAAAGAACAGAAAACAAAAAATCTTTATAATTGCATTATCAAATATATCTTGTGTATGTCCTTCCCCAACTAGATAATGATATAACCAATATCATTCTATTATTCCAAGACATATCGGATAAAAGAAAAAGAAATTGTTTAGACTGATTTCTACTATAGATATGTACAAGATCAGATTTACAGGCTAGTTTCAGTCTACCACCAGATATGTGGTAAAATCCAGTCAAAAGTCTATATTTCTGTCATATCTTTATTACAACCGACTGACTGTTACGTAAGAGATAAAAGGTACATCTTGTTTTAAGCTGTCGTAACAACTCTGTTTTAGTTTGTGGTTTATGTACATTCATTCGTTACGGGGTTCACATATCAATGAACTGTTTTAGTTTGTGGTTTATGTACATTCATTCGTTACGGGGTTCACATATCAATGAACATATTCAGGAACGCGGCGGCTATACATTTAATGATTGATCTTTGTATCAATTAAATTCACCTGACACTGCTTTACGAGAAAAGAAAAAGGATAATTCTTTAGAAAATTAAGACATGGGGTCAACAGAACACTGTTAGATTTTGTGCTAGATTGTCGACTAATCCTGTTTACATTGTGACGTCACGTCACTATTGTAATGCAATGACATGTAATTTTGACGTCTTGAGGTTGTGTCCTATTGAAATAAACCTGAAAATACACATAAAAGGTACAGACTGCTACTTTTTGGTCGGTGTGATATATTATTTTTCTATTTTTATGATGTATTTTATTTCGTAGAACGTCTATATGTTCGAGCTGCGTGTTTAGTAGATGGTAAACAAACGACAATTTCAACTTTCACAGCAATACATCGTAAACCATAGTTGCATAGCAGTAACCGACTTTAGACAGCGTAATATTTAACCCGACATTCATACCTATTTGACTATCCCACCAGGTGTATTGAAACCAACTGTTACATCAAGTAGTTCACTGCTGTTAGTACGGGTGAGATAACGAAATATGTTTCATATGGCTGCTACCAAGGTTACCGTGTATTACAGGATGTTAGACGAATCAACTTGATATTGACCAAATGTGACTTATGAAATAGACCTTTGTTAGCAAGTACAATTTTGATGTCTGGTTGCCAACTATGCATCTGAACAGTGAAACAATTCATTGTTTTAACGACTTTTATAATTGAACGAAGTATGACTTGTAACACATGTCAATAAAATCCATGCAATGGCGGTAATTTCATTTGTAGTCAGATAAACTAAAGAAATAAAACTGGTGCTGTTTGATAATTTGTGGTTTTGTTGGATAAATCAAATCATTTATGAGATTAAAATGTCAATTGTGTAATTCATCATATTCCAATGGTTAATTCTAATTCTTTTCTTCCGGTTCATTTTAGTCTTGTTTCTATCAAAGTTCCATGCAAAAAATATTGACATCAGGAATGAAACATAATTAATGCACGTTATACTGCTAGAGTTTCTATAATTCACATTTACCTGTGAATTACTTAACGTTATGTTCAGATTTGTTAGATGGCCTTTTATCGTCTTCAATTTAAATTGAACATGACTGCATAAAATCTGCATATGCTTTACTGGTTTATTTGTTGTTCAAACTAGTCTTTATAACAAGCTACCGCCAAAATAACGTGAATAAAGTAGTTGAATGTGCATTTCTCGGCTGTACCTGTCACTTTTTCCTTCCTCTTGCACTGACGAAGTCGCTAAGTCGTTCTGTTTTGGTGTGTATCGGAGTAACTTAGAACAAGCTAGCCCAAATACGTATTTTACAAAAAATACCCACCCCGATGCTCTTGTTTAACAATGATGAAATCTAATGAGTTTCGTTTGTTGCTGACGAGTCAACATGTTTGGTAATCTGCATGATGTAATGTCGCCATGTAACATGTTTGTGATCTTATTAGCTTTCTATTTAGTGATCGTTATATGATCTCATCCTGGTTATACCTCAATTAAAAAGTCTTATCCTAGCAATAGTTTTCAGCAATGACACATTGCATCAATCCTTTTTGAAGACGTTGTCCCTACACCGATAAGAGAGCTCTTAACATGAGATGCCATATAAAGACATATACACATTTGTGGAAAGATGATAATGTTCATTTTTGCCTGCTCAGTAATTGTTTATATTTGTCTAAATGTACTGGAATTCTGGATTTGACAGCTAAATCACGAAGGTTATATATGTCTTTTGGACCACCTAACTTTCCCTCGGGCATGCTGACCCTCAGTTCTCGTATAATGGTTATGTTACCTGCTAGGGTTATGTCTATTACTGCGTCATCTGGTTACTTTGATGTTGATTTCTTCCCTCTCGTTGTTTGATTTTGTCTGTCTTTATTTTGAGAGAAAATCAACTTGAACGGCAGGACATCGAAGCCCAGCCATAGAAAGTGAGCACTCGTGTAGTCAATGGTGGACAATTAACCTAATTGTGAATTATTAGAATTAGTCTAGACAATTATCTCGGTCCTATTGTACGAGTTCTCCTAGTGAAAAATGTAAGCATGTGATAGAAAACAGCTGTCTGTACTGAGGGAAGACGTGTTGGTAACGTGTACCACTAGGCTGGTCCAGCCTTTCACGTGACTTACCCAGAGCACGGGCCGCTTAGAACATTCGTTAATAATGAACACGAAGGGATGAGCTGGTTACTATCGACCAATGTATACGAGGTCAAATGGGGTATTACTCAGGTCAATGTGTCATCATCCCACTACTAACACGATGGACAGTTTCTATTTGAATATAATTCAATTTCTACTGCACAGCTTTGATGATGTAATTTAGGGACATAAACATGTTTAAGTATTCGGTGGGCCTGACATAATTTAGGCGGATGCTCATTTCAAAGGTTACGTGGCTATAGTTTATACCTTGTTGTATACAGGTGGTAAAGGTTAATCGTCACATACGGGATAGGATTCTTAATCAAGTACCCTTTTTGGAAGACTAGGTTAATTAACGCCCCGACATAATTATAATGAATAGAAGGAGAAAATCCATTTGGTAAATTGAATTATTTGGAATACATACAGACATTATCATTCTTGTCGTACGTACTGTACTTAAGATGTCCTTTTTGTTCCCCTGTAATGTACCCTTCTATTAAGGCGAACTTTGCGTTTTACCTGTCGTAAAAGTAAAGAACACACCTCTAATTTCAAATGTGTTGGTTAAATATGTATTAATATACTTATTATTAAGAAACACGTTAATAACCTGATTATTACGCAGTTCGTTGACTAGAATATTGTGCAATAGTGTATTCTGGTAATGTAATCACTGGCTATGTGTTTTACACATGCTATATTTGCCTAACGTGTTGAATTTGATAACAAAAACTATTTATTCAGACAAAAAATGTAATTGCTTGTAATATCAATGAACATTAACGCATCTTGAATTCAGAGACAATTCCTATAGCAACATATATTGTATACATTATCTTACTTGTTAATGTATTACTATGTTCAGATTTAATTACGAAATAATACTGAAAACATTCCATTCCATTGTATTTCTGTGAATAATCTTACTTTTGACTTTTGATACCCGTGTAGTAAGGAAATTGATTTCGCGAGTGACGCATGAAATAAATCAAATCAACTAAACAAACAAAATATGTGTCTCTCACTCTGAGGGAAGAAAATAATAGTTTCTCTTGTATAAGAGCACTTAATATTTTGTTGTACCTAAATTATTAGATGTTCTAAGACAGATACAAGTCAGAGAATATTGAAAGTACAATGAGGACTCTTTCACGTGAGGAACATTCAATAAAGTGTCTCACATTTTATTTCCGGTTGATGTGATGTGTTAAAACTAATCAGACATATTCCATGGACTAAGGTAAAATTTATTAATATACGTAATGTCATGAATGTTTGGAATTGTATATTGTCTATTGACGTTGTATAATGACAACAACACCATTTTGTCGTGACGTCAGCGGTTAATGTTTACGTATCATGGCTGGCCGTGATTCTGAAAAAATCAAAATAGAACAACGAAATGGGCAAAAATGTTTCTCTTATTTTAAATCTTGCACCTGGCATTGTTTTAATGAAGTCTGCAATATTTGTCATCATATTATCAAGTTTAGGTGTTATGTATTTATTCACTGCTGCTTTGTTACGTTCTATTAAATCTGGTTTAAACATAGATGTTTTGTTCATGCAACGCATATTGTTCTGCCAACATATTTATAACGACATTAATGTTAATGGGATTTTCTGTAAATAACTTTCTAGACGACCCTGTCAGGGTTTCAATCTTAAAGGTAATACCCACAAATCTACAGATTAATCTCAGAAATCTACCACTCAAAGTATTAATAAGATTCCTTTGGGGAATATGTCTTTAAATTCTTTTTCCTTTGGGAGACGAAAGATATGAAATTATTTTCAATATGCTAATGATGAGTTTATCTTTAAAGTATTTCCTCGGGGCTATTTATTATTTTTGAATTAGACGTCTGAAATCATGGTTCCCTTCCTAACTAAAGGTCAATTTAATCACTATTTTGTATTTCAATTTTGCATTAGAAGAGCTGCCAATCTCATTTTAGTTTGATTTCGTCAGTAAGAAAAGCAGTAAGTCATGTGATAGTGACATTTTTACTACGCAAACTTCGCCATAAATCGCAGATTGTATTCTTGCAAATTTCAATTGCTACTTTTTGTAGTCTGGGTCATTTCGATATTTGTGATAAGGGCCTTATGTTTTAGGAGGGGCTCAGTAGCTAATGTTTATTTACACTGATAAAGCTGTTCCTTGCACCATTAATCGTGCATGCTTTGGATTTTCAAAGCTAAAGAAGAAGAAAATTAGGTCGCCGGCAAGGATTAGCTGGGGATTTTGATTTTTTAACGTAAGCAATGCCAGGCTTGATGTTGTGAAGTCGCTACACAGATCCCACTGATTAGGTCGTCGGGGGAAATGAAAGGGCTATATATTTTGTACTTTTGTTGAGCACTGTTAACTTTCCAGTTTATGTATTGTTTTGAATATGTCAAACTGCTACAAATCATTTTTAGAACGTAGATAAAAAGTTGTTGTGTCTGTAAATAGTTTTCGTTTCTTGGTCATGTTCCGAAGCACATGTGATAGTTAATGTACGCCCTTCTGAGCCGTAAACTTATTTTTGTCTGAATCTTTGTTGCTTGGTATGGGAGAAGTTATGTAGGTTCTGTTAGATTTAGTGTTGCCTGTATAAAACGTGACAATGCTTGGCAGCCAGTTGAGTCGTATTCATAATACAGTTATTTTACTCTTTTTTTTTCGATATATAGAGAAAACCTATAATCTGTAATATAACCACCCTTCAGGTACCACTTCGACAATTATTGCGTTAATTATTTTTTAATTTACTATTGCGAGTTAAAGAAGAAACATAATACCGCGTAAAATAAATCTGAAATTATTTGGTGCATGATGGTATCAAAAACAATATAAAAAAATAACAATAAATAGGGAAAAAATTACAATTTGGTGTAAGTAAATATTTATTTGGTAGCGAAATGCAAGATTTTCTCAGACAGGTGGTAGTTAGGTGGAGGTGATTCAGTACGGCAAAACACAGCCTTCCATTTGAATTTCTGCCAGCAACTTAGCCTTTTTACTGCCCAAGATTATGTCTGTTGCGACGTAATCTCAATGTTTTTGATCAGAAAGTTGTCTTTTCAACAGAAAGTATAATATTTCTAAGCTGTTTAACTAAACATTTTAAGTCAAATATTTGAAATGCGAAAACAATAAACCGTCGAACATTTCTTTTGTTAACCCATCAACCAAACATTTGTAAAATGTCTGCTTGCTAGCCTCGACACATGCGAATGTTTTCATTTTGAAGTAACCTAAGCCAGCCGACTTGCACTGCGTGGTGGACATTGTTAAACGTCTACCCGTCAGGGCAACGCACACTCTTTATTTTCTGCTCCAGTTTCTAGTTGTTGTTTTGTCAGCTTGAGAATCGTACATGACGAGATCTCAAGGTTGTCTGCTACACTTAGGGGAATCGGTACGCATTCATCTTATTTTTGCATATGTTAGCCGCATTTTCCGCACCATCAAATTTTCTTCCTGGTATAAAGAAGACCTTTAATGTGCATTACACTGCTGGTTCCCTCCTCATTGTGGTACACATGAATACAATGTTTACTTTAAAGAGTATTTCGTATGCATCCTTTGTTCACAAGTCAGGTGGACTTAAGTTTCAAGATCTATTTCTTTTACTTAATATGTTATTGTTGCATTCAGTACATATTTATTATTTCAATAATTTTATCAAATGCATCTTTTGTCCTTAATTTTGAGGTTTTAAATAATACTGGTAATTGCAATTTTGTTTTTAAAAAAGCGTTTTCCAATTTTAATGGGAGTTATTTAAAATTATTTCTATGTTTCTGCAGTACTTATTTATCCCAGATTGACGGGTTTTATACATGTAATATGATTTGCATTATGTGTTTTTTTTTATCGTTGAATCGGAATTTTACTTTGTTACGAAGTTTTATATAAGTGTTGTAAATGTATGTTTGTGGGGCCCAATAGTTGAAATATGTTCCCTGGCATTTATACGTTTAACAATGACCGACATGTATATGTGTGTCTGTTAGGTAACGTGCACTTGTGGTTGTACTTGTAAAACAAACTTTATCTTTTTTAAAAAGGATTCTTTAAAAGAATGTAAAACAGATTGATTCGATCAGATGTTATCAATACATGATGGTGTCTTTATTGTAAGCTTTAGATGTTTCAGAAAGTGTTTGAAAATCCGTGTGTAAAACTGCCAAAACTATCTTTTCTTTCACACATGTTAGAGTTTTATTAAGTTGATTCGTTTCCACACACACCAAGACATGTTTTCGTGTTTTATATATGCTTTACTTATCAGAATTTGAATTTGAGCCCGGTCGTTCGATGCGGCGTACGAGTTATGGGACGGTAACTATACTTTTCATTCTCGAATCTCTTAATTTTAAACGGTAATATGAATACAAAAAAAACCCATGAAAACACTTGTACATGTACCATTTTAAAATGTATGCTTTTAATCCATCTGACATTTTCAGATGTACAAAAAATTATACATTTAGAAAAACATGTCAACGGCGCTACGAACAAGTGAGCCATTGAAAGTGATGTTTTGATATCTTCATACTGAAAGCCAAAGACACTTGCTACATGACATTCCAGTTTATGGTACACACGTTCATTGTCAGTAATCGTGTGTTGTTGTACTCTTGTGTGCGTTGATATTCCTTCTTAGGACCAACCCCATTCAAACTGTGTTTCTTTTTAAATGTCTGCCTACATTTTATGTACTATATTATCTGATTCTCGGTGACCCATCTACCTACATTATATCTTAGGCAAAATATGCCGATGTTCTACCGATTCCAGTGTCAAAATACCGTGTATTGTTGTCAGACTTTACAGAAACCTATATAAACCCATCAGGGTTGTGTTTCTTACTGAGAACTACCCCACGGGAATGTGGTACCGTACTTAGAATTACCCATTTGGCTTACTGAGAATTACCCTGAGGGGTTTTGGATATTATCGAGAATCGCCCTAAAGGTTGTCGAACCTAAATGAGTATTATCCCTTAGGGTGTTTACTTTACTGGGAATCGCCCTCAGAATTGTTGAGCCATACTCAGAATTACCCTTTAGTGTTTTCCTGCCTTAGAGTTTCCCCTCAGAATTACCCTTCAGTGTTTTCCTGCCTTAGAGTTACCCGTCATAATTACCCTTCAGTGTTTTCCTGCCTTAGAATTACCCTTTAGTGTTTTCCTGCCTTAGAGTTACCCCTCAGAATTACCCTTCAGTGTTTTCTTGCCTTAG
>JAUMHH010113754.1:0-21299 GCA_032359455.1 Chlamys rubida
AGTCTATGTCTGAGTGTATGTCCTGTAATAAAAAGCAGTCAATATCTAAGTGTATGTACTGAAATCAAAACCAGTCAATGTATTAGTGTATGTCCTGTAATAAAAACCAGTCAATGTCTTAGTGTATGTCCTGTAATCAAAACCAGTCAATGTCTAAGTGGATGTCCTGAAATCAAAACCAGTAAATGTCTTTGTGTATGTCTTGTAATCAAAACCAGTAAATGTCTTAGTGTATGTCCTGTAATCAAAACCAATCAATGTCTTGACACAAAGACTTCTTTAACGACATATAAACAAAGCGGAGTATAATATAAACGCAACCTATTAAACTTATTAACATCATGAAATAGCAAGAAAAGAGAAAAACAAAAACATGGAAGTGATTGAATTCCGATGTGTTTCAAAGAAGATCCAAGGCTAATGTTTTGATGGCTTAGTTTTATTCTAATTTCTTGATAGTCTACCAAACAATTGCATCACAAAAATTCGATTTTTACCTTTTTTTTTCAATTTCCATGAAGGTATGCCCAACGGTTTCTTTTCTCCTATACATGTATCTTAGTAGTATTTAAACGTTCCTGTAAGTGTCAAGTTTGATACAAACTCGACTGATCAGCATCCTTGAAATAAAGAAAATCTACAGACGTACAAGGCTGTAACACTAGCGTGTTAGTATGACCACAGTAGAATGTATGTATGGTAACAAACGTATATGTGCATAGTATACCTATACAATGTGTCTGTAAATGTGGATTGGTTCAGCGCAATATCTGTTTACAATGTAACACCACACTTATATTGTCAGTTGTGTGTCTTTATTGTGTGTCAGTCTGGTGTTTCTATTTGGCGACAACCCTGCAGGTCGGGGGATCGATAACAGAATACACATGCTATTACCCACTGCTTGTGTCGTAAGAGGCGACTTATGTGGAAACCCTCTGCAGAATAAGGCATTTAATTAGGTGTCCTCTATTAGAATAAATCTGCTGCACCCATTGCAATATTTGGAATCTTTATTTCTCTCTTTACCTCTACCTTCCTTTTATATTATCAGGCGTGTGTCTGTATAATGTGACTTTATTATCTGTTTGCATGATGTGTCTGTTTGGCGTATCTTTATGACGACACACTTATATTTTCAGTGCTGTGCCTGACTGATGTGCCTTTATTTTGTGTCCGTCTAATGTGTGTGTTTGGCGCATATACATGTCAACGGTGCGCACCGTCTGTATGATGATAACGCCCTTCAGTAGTGTACGGATACTTGTTTAAATAACGTAAGCAGATTGAGATATATCCAAGTTTAATAGTTTCAGAGCAGAGCTGCAATATCGATAAGTTTGAAATAAATGCACCAAAATACCAGGAAAGATGTTTGTTCTAAAAATATACATGTAACACTTCAAAAACACATTATAAAGATAAAATGCACATGTTTATGCTAGCCGTATCTCAGTCAAATTGTACGAAAAGGATAAGGTTCTACTGTGCTAGCGAGCAACAGCAATTAAATGTATCATCGTTTTCACTTTGTCAAAGTTTGTATTGCCTAATTAATTCAAGTGTATATAATTTTCTTCACAAAAACGTGCAGAGTTTGTAAAACTATTATCTTACAAGAACGTCTAAATCTTTTAAATCATCATTGTCAACTGTTACAACAGTGTTTTCTACTTGGTTTGTACGGTATACTGTTACGTGTAAGTGGACTGTCGAATTTTGATTTGATTTTCGAGGTTTATGTTTTTAAATGGGTAAAAACCCTTTAGTATTCGCTAAGTGTAACCTTTCTTTCATTTGTTTGAAAATAATACATTCAAGACCTTTAACATGATTGATAAACTATTGGAAAAACAAATACTTCTGGAGTAGACGTCATTTTGTATTCGAAAGTAGTTCCCCGAAGAAAAGGGTATTTTTTTCGACTCACAGGACATGTGTGAGGCATCCGTACATGATGAACACACTTGGTATTAAACTGAAATAAACAATGATAGTAAGAAATTTCTTGTTAATTATAAATTATTGTTCTACAGAATCCGGGTTTCTTCTGTGTCTCCTTATAAGGGGACATTGAAGAAACTACAATTAATCTGCTAACCCCACTGCAACATTTTGGATCTTTATATTTTCTCTCTACTTCCTGACAACAGTTTTGTTTCTTAGTGCTTTGCTTGTTTCTCATGTTTTGGCCTACGTGGGGCAATAGTCAGGAACTGGTCGCAGGTCGGTTGTTTTTTCTCCGGGTACTCCGGCTTGCAGCCACCACGAACACAAACACGAGGATAAAGTGTCATAAGCTCCATCAACATTAGCACAACTCTCATGAGGCAGTCGCTGTTGCGATGACGTTTAACACTCAATCAATCCAATCCCTCTTGGGAACCTCATTTGCATACGGTAGTCTGCTGGTAGGACGCAGGGCTCGTGACCGAAGGGTTGCGGGTTCAAGGCACGGCACTGTGATGTATCTTTGAGCAAGATTCTTCATTCCGCTTGTTCAAGTCTACTTAGCTGTAAATGAGTACGTGGTTGGGCAGTGCTAGAATTGTAGAATGCTAGCTGTGAGCGCTGAAATGGCAGCACCGGCTGTATGCTCCACAGGGAGTTGAGAAATATATTGGCTTGTTGGAAAGGCCCTATAACCGCGGATAATAATTTGTGAACCTCTTTGAGACGACCTACGAACTAGGTTGTGATAAAGCGCTATATAAGAACCTCGAATTTATATTATAATTATTAATATAATCGTAATGGTGAGCATGTAGACAAACTACACACGTGATTTCGACAAGCTCTAGTGCCTTAGACCTAGACAAGTTTCACGTGTTTATAAACGGATTTAGTTAAAGTATTGATTACCGCTTCAGTCCATCTCCTTGGGAGATTATTTGAGTTGATCTTGAGACAAATCCTACATGGACTGATTCGAAACCTCCACTGGACCTAATATATTGATATTTGATCCGTAGGTTGCCGGGATGATTTGCTATCATGTGTATTCAAATAGGTGACCTGACCTGATTGCTAAGTCACATGAGCGAAAGTAAGTTAATTCTTACAACAAAAATCCATACGTTGTGTGATATTTGGCATGAAGTGTAAATTTGGATTTTCTTAAACAAATTTGACCTGGATCTTGAAGAGATTTAATATGTTTGCCAATATCGTTAAACGAGTAACAAAGCCTGTGTGACCTCTTTTTTCTTTATTGTTTTGTACGGATATATGAATTAAATGTTTTCAGAATTTAGTAAGTCTTTGTTAATTAAAGCCATCGTCTTAACGTTGTTTAATGTGTGCATGCAGTTTACTTTCGTGTTCATCTCCGTCCATATAAGGTACTGCACACACCCTTGAACCACCTGTCCTCACACACATCTGCTATGAGTAGAGCTAGAAAGTTGTTGATGTTTCATTAACACTCCACTATAATATTGGCAGGTGCTTGTCGGGTGACCGAAGGGCTGTATGTGCAAACTGTTACAACAACAACCTGAAACAAATCTTTATTTAGGTATGTCCTCTTAACAGTGCACTATTATCTGAATGTACATTGTACGAATGATATATTGGTGTTTTAAATAGAAATTAAATACATACTATTGGTTTCAGCAAATTCATTTCCAGAGGATTTTGGCCTACATACATATATACATCTTGAGATTATCTTTTGCATCGCAACGTAATCCTTTTTTTGTAAATGACAATGTTTTTATATTGACATATTTGGTGATACTATGATCGAGATAGAATAAATATACCTTAAATACATGTATAAAAAAAGGATTCAGAGAGGTATAAGCACTGTGATGGGGATATCTCGTGAGTTTTGTGCGTATTATCTATTTAAGTATATCAAAAACTTACAGTTGGTTCTTCTTCTTTTGTTTTCGTTTTGTGTGTACAGAAAGATATGGGTATATGTAGCTTGAAATCAGACATAAAACTGTAAATAACACATTTATTGACAAATGGGACCTCTTTGATTAACACCAAGGACATTTTTAAAGGTTCCATTATAAGATTCTTATGTTGCAAATCGTAGAAGTATTAGTTATAGATTTTGTGTTTTTCGATTGATGGGAAAGGACATTCGAAAATAAATAGATAGATACGATATTCATGCAAGAAAAGTAGATATAATTACCTGAAAACGAAAATGTATTGCGAGGAAACCCAAAAGCAGGGCTTGTAAGCTGTTTAACGACAGTTAGTTGATATTGCATTAACGCGCAGTAACAATGCGTTCGAATGAAATTACTTTTGTTAGAAGTTCGTTCCCATCTACCGTACCCAAGCATTATATTTGATAACAGATACTTTCTTTTATTGAAGGTTCTTCAAGAAATAATGTCAAATGTTCGTCGACAAATACGAAATTTCAAATCTGAATGCTTTAGTTCTATAGGAAATGATGTATCTTTACTTCCTTAAAAAAATTATGGTAACAAGGGGGAAAATGGAAACCTATAACTTTGTCCTTCAATTATTTGAACACCAGATATATATATACATTGTTTTTTAAATATTTAATTAATAACCATGTGGCACAAAATAATATAAAGCATGTAGCTTACTAATGTGAGCACTGTCAACAATTATGTATTATGTGCATTAATATACATGTAGTTAAACACAGACGTTATCATGTGAACATCACTAGAAAATGAAAAAAAAAAAGTATTGTCGCAATGTGGCTTTAAAACATGGGACAAACAGATAGTTGGAATAACCACCACAATATTCACTCTCACCTGAAACAATTGTAAATTACTTGGTGGCATGAATTAAGTGTCTCCACCAGTGTTTAGCTGAACTCCTTGACCTTTGTACAAGCATGCTCATTACTTTGCGATGACAATGGTATGGACGCCTAAATGGTAGAGTAGACCACAGTAGAGTACATACCTAAAGTAACAGTTTGCACATACAGCCCTTCGGTCACCCGACAAGCACCTGCCAATATTATAGTGGAGTGTTAATGAAACATCAACAACTTTCTAGCTCTACTCATAGCAGATGTGTGGGAGGACAGGTGGTTCAAGGGTGTGTGCAGTACCTTATATGGACGGAGATGAACTTATGACACACACATGCGGTTGCACTTATACATTTTTTAAATTATTAGCACGGGGATGTTCATGTAGGAGGAAACCCTAAATACCCTGTCTCTAGTACACATACACACATACACCCATACACAACACACACACAAACACGTCCTCAAATGACCTTAGCTGTTGGTACATGTATGACGTTTACCAAAGTTCAAATAACTTCTATTTAATAACTAATTATATAATTATAATTATAATAATTTGCGGTTCTTATAAACCACTTTATCACAACCTAGTTCGTAGGTCGTCTCAAAGCCTACGAGTCACTTCCCGGCACTGTCGCACTACAGTGCTAATGTTTACTGTCTTAAATATGCGACGTTCAATAACAAGTATCCGTGGTTATAGGGCCTTTGCAACCAGTCAATATCTTTCTATATTCACTGGGGAGCATACAACCGGTACAGCCATTTAGGCGTTTAAAGCTAGAATTCAACAATTCTAGCACTACCCAACCACGTACTCTTTCACAGTCGAGTAGACTGGAACAAGCTTAGTGAAGTATCTTGTTCAAAGATACGACACAGTGCCGTGACGTGACTCGAACCCGCAATCCTTCGGTCACGAACCCGGCGTCTTACCACTAGACTACCGTCTCTCCTTGCCAATCATGTTTCGGGGTTTCCTTCTTCGTTTCTTTCCATAAGACCGATTTCACGATTTAAACCCGATATTTTACCATTCAAAACAATTGATCAGTAGTCGACCAAGCTCAAAGTAAACCATTACATTACATTTATACATTCAAACACTTAAATTATTTGTTTCCATCGCCACACCTTTATAACTACCTCATGTTTCACAGGCATAGTATAACACACACCCAACGTATCTTTCAAATAGATTTAACAATTTTGTATTATATCTAAACTTATGCTATCATATTTGGGACGTACATTTTGTAAGGCGAAGATCGCTTTTCGACCTTAATCCACTAAATGCTTCACCATATAACTGCATTTCTTATTTTATCTAAACAGAGCAGCGCCTAAACAACAGAGTTAAACGCCAACTTCAACTTTACAGGAAAAAAAGATAACGAAGACATTAAGATAGATAGAAGTTATATAATGTTCACACAAAAAAAAGAAGTAGGACAAATCTTGTAAATGATTACAAATGTTGAAATTTTATTAAATGCAAGTGAAAACTATTTGAATTGCCAAAGAGTTGTATTACGTCAAAATTTAAATAGATATTCAGTAATTACTGAAATATTAATAATACCATTTTATTATTCAGTTGATTTATTTTTTGTTTTTCTTAAAAACTTGCTTTCTGCTCCAACATTCAAAAGTCATGAAAATCTTGCTATGGATAGAAAGAACACCTCATCCAAGTACTTTTTATAAAAAGAATGATTGAGAATTGCATAGCCTTTCGTGTTTTACGTCCTATTTCCAGCTTTGATCATTCAAGGACGTGCCAGGTTTTGGTGGTGGAGGTAAGCCAGATAGCCCGAAGGAAAACCACCGACCTACAGCCAGAACCTGGCGACTGCCCCACGTTAGCATAGAACCCGCGACCCAGAGGTGGAGGGCTAGTGGCAGCAGAATGTCAGACGCCCTAATCACTCTCCCACCGTCCTTAAATGACTATAGCTGTTGATAGGACGTTAAACAATACTAAACTAAACAAAATCACTCTGCCACCGCGGCCCCCTTAGATAATAATAAGTAAAAAGTGTTTAATGTATTGTATTATCGTGTATTGGGTATTAAAATATCGGTAAAGATATTGAAATGTATAAGCATAAATACCTTGTATGGCTTTTTTCTTGGATGTCGCTATCACGGTGTTTGCTGTTGTACACTGATGACTGCTTCGTGCATAGGTGGTATTGTTACTATAGTGATAGAATTAAAGTCACATCCCATCTCTCCCCCTACATCTGTCCTTGGTAACCGTCATAAAAGTGACTTAACATTTTGAAAGTAATTCCATCAAAAATCATTAATCGAGTTTTCCGTTCTTATATACTTAAATTAACGACACTTTCTTTGTTTGCATATACCTTTATTAGTTCCAGATATGAAACTGTTCTGAATTTAATATTGGACGAAAAACAGCGGGAACCCCTCGAATTCCTCAGCAAGCTTTTTTATATCGCTATGACGATCATCTCGGCCTTCACCTTGACTTCCTGTTGCGAGGTCATTGCACACAGTGTCCTCCCAGCATTTTCACTGTCTTTAATCAAGCCGATTTAAACCATTTTCCTGCAAACTTAATTATCTCATTTTCATTGAAAGCCACACCACAATCTTTGAGGAGAGCGTTACTTCTCAATATTGTAAGATGATGGGAATTTTAGAAATTCTCAAAATACCCAATCATTAGGTGCATTCAGACATAACAACGCCGACATTGATGGTGACGTGTACTTGTTTACTACGCTACACAGGATGGTATTTTCATGTTTGTAAATATCACAACAGACAGCTATGTTGGTGTGAAATACTTGGTGCGCTTAAGTAGATGACGCGTTAAAGTCTCGAGTGATTACACTTACACGTGCATTAACTAAAGAAAGGAATTCTTAATGATACCGAGAGATGCTCGAGTAACTTTGAAACCAAGCTGTCTTCTGGTGGCTTGAAGGAGACAGTATAGACTCCTTCATACACGTGTACATGTAGGATGTGACCTGGCGTCAATCAGCTGTTACTAGGGGCTCGTAGATGCTTCATATTCAATTTGTACAATTATGGACTTTTGTTAAGGTGAATATGATTTGATAAAAACGTGAAATAATGAGGATGACCGAGGAAGGTTTAAAACAGTACAGCTTGTCTCAGCAGAACAATCGTGCTAGGTTTTTTTCAAAGATGACTTTATCTTTTAATCATTCTTCTTTCAAGCACATTTTATGAATATCAAATGTGTATTGGGTTGCCCTAAGATTATATCTAAAGAAATCGATATTTATTGTAAAACCAGTCTTCATGAGATTTTGTGAGCTTGTCATTGGTATAGGATCCGACAAGTGGAATTGCGAAAAAATAATCGAATTTATCACCGTTAATCACACGAGACAGAAACCTTGACTCAATGTTGTGATCCAATGATACTCAAGGAGTCTTGATCTCGATGCTCACATGAGATAGTCACTGCTACTCAAATGAGTTGAAGACTGTTATTCACTAGCGTTAGGCCAATTACTCTGTGAGCTCGATATAATAACGACGAATATTCACTATTAATTACAAAGGTTATTCATCGTTCCTCACTGGAGTTTGCCATCGTTAATCAATGATAATCCCATAGGTTATTCACCGTCAAACACATGGGTTATTCACTGTTGATCTCGTGATGTCACTATTACATATATAACCAGGTGGGTTATTTGTTGTTAATTAATTATTCACTGTTCTTTGCAAGATTTCAACAAGATTATACACACGCGTTTGGTCCTGTAATTCATGCAGCTTTTGCACTTTTGAATGGTTATTCACTGTTAATCACATGAGTGAGCTATTTACCATACCTCACAGTCGTTGACACTCTCAATCACATGGTTATTCACTGTTAATCACATGAGCGAGCTATTTACCATACCTCACAGTCGTTGACACTAACAATCACATGGTTATTCACTGTTAATCACATGCGCGAGCTATTGTGCCTACCTCACAGTCGTTGACACTAGCAATCACATGGGTTAATCACTGTTAATCATATGAGCGAGCTATTGTGCCTACCGCACAGTCGTTGACACTATCAATCACATGGGTTAATCACTGTTAATCTAACAAGGTAATACATGATTGACATGTCTGTATGAATGCAACATGGACTCCATGGTAGAGTGTGGGCGCACTTAACGAACTAACAGCAGTTGTTGTTTATATATACTTGAGCAAGATACTTGATCTGATTGTTTACACCAGCACAGGTGCATGAATGGCTACCAGAGTGATGCAAAGCAATTCAGCAATAGCACCCTTCACCGAAACATTGCTGAGAAGTTTGTATTTTAAAACACGTTTATTCATATCGAGTGCATGTGCTGACGTCCTTTTCATGAGAGAGACTACCCCGCCATTTTCACCTAAAGGCACTATGTATACATGACTAAATGTACGTTCTTCTGACGAAAATTGTATAACGTAGTTTTGCTTTAATGAGCAGTTTACCACAACCGCCAGCAGGAGGCATAAGTGTAATCAGTGCATTTAATGTCAAATTCAATAGCATTTTAAATTATCAAACAAGTTTTAATGAAAAACGGTTTTCTCAATTTTAACGCAAAATTAGGTTCATACATAAAGCCCCATGATTTTTCAATGGCGTGTAGGTGCCTCCTTGCGATAGCCTATATTTGATGCCTTCTTTATAATGCTATCGTACCGGCTCATGTTATATTTACAACGGATTAACCAGTTGTTGAGCTTGCTCCTGCCTCTAATGCTGAAGTTTTAGCAGGGAATTTCAACTACTAAGATTTAGGACGTTTGGTTCTCCCTGCCTGGGAACAATATCATTGACTTCCTCACAAATACGAACATTTTGCAATAAAGACATAAGTTGAAGTGATGTCAAGGGAGGCTTTAAGAGGTATAAAGATTAAGAATAGAAATATACCTAAAGGTAAGATGTGAAAAGATGATATCCAAACTGTCGTATTAGGTTGCATACATCATACACGCATACACTTACTATCTGCAGTACTGACACATCGAGAAATTCCAGTTATAAAGGTGATGGATGAACCCTTCGTCTGCTCACTCCCTCTCTACCATTCTTGTGTGGCCGTACCTGTCCAGCATTTCTCTTAGGTTCATCGAAACGCCCAAGCAGCCATCCCCCTCACATACACACACTCCTTCATTGCAGTAAGATGCTTCAAATTGTCATATACCTAATTGAATATACACTGCTATATTAGTGTTTAGCTTTAAATTTCCGTTGAAGTGGAATTTTTCATTCATTATTCTTTAAATCGTTAGAAATACAGAGGTATGTGAAACAACAATATTAGATTTTCCTCTATAACTGTTTTCCTTCGACACATTACTGCTGCCCTTCTTGATGGCCACGTGAGTCGATATCCCAGCCTTCAACTTGTTACAAATTGTTCTTTCAAGGAATGCTGTACACCGGTAAATTTTCGCCGCGGTTTAAATGTTGGCCTTTTCGCCCTCGGTAACGAGGGCGTCATTAATCATTAGAGTCAACATTATTAAACAAAATAACATAAAAGCAATTAAATGTGAGGGCGAAATTAACACTGGGCAAATATGGATTTTACCATCGTACGGCGAAAGTTTGACTGTGCGTAAGTTTTCCGATATACATTATTGCATTTATGTGCTGTGCCCTCATCGTTTCGTTCCCTCATCAGCAAACACAATATTATTCGTTGTAAACCCAAAACCATTAAGTGTCGTCCAGTTGTTCAGGTGTTTTCTAATTTCACTGTAGTTTGGGTTATACGATCGATGATACATGTTTGCAGGCTATAGTCTTGAAATGTACCGCTCGGCAAAGCCCCCTCCTAAACTTTTCATTGTAAAAACTAGCTCGAATTTTAACTTGTATTTGTTGGCATCATACAGAGGTGATAGATTATATTTTGTGCCATACCACCGGAGCTGGGACAGATGCTTTTTTACAATGGAAGAGGAAATGGAACACAGTTGCTTAAAAGAAAGCTACATTGTATTTAAAGGTACACGTGAACTTGTCTATACCAATACCTTAAGACAGATATTTTATAAATCCCGGTTTTCCTTGAAATGAATGCTAATTACGTCCTCGTTATCCGCTTATATGTTCAATTAAACTAAGAGCTTCCATTGCTAAAACGAAAACCTAATTACATTTGATAATATATGATATGTTATGACTTAGATCAGGGAACACAATACTATCTAAAATCTTATTATTTCACTACCGACTAGTGCGGAAACTCCAGAGCCTTATTAATAGGAATAATAAATAACAGCATGTTCTTAGAACTTGATTGTCAACTGTTGCCTCAACCTTGGTTCACTTTAGTTTTTAGGCTTACGCGGTTAATTAACAGTTAAAGTTATTTTAAGGGCGCGCCAAAATGTGTGAAATATATAACTGTATGCTGGAGGTGGTGTGTGGGTTTTGTGCATTTGACTTCTTACGATAGCTTAGATTTGATGCCGACTTTCAAGTGCTACCTCATTGCAATACCATGCCTTAGGCACCAAGCACATTATTCCATCTGGTCACATTATACTGTCAACAGGTTAAGCAGTTGATGAGTTTGTACTTGCCCTAAAAGCTAAACGTTTAGAAGTAACATTCGAACTACCAATTTTAAGGACTTTGGTATGTCCTGGCCTGGGAACAATATATAATTTCCTTCATCACATAGACGAACATTCGACCATATAATCAAAAGTAAAGTTACATGGTAATTAATGAGAATTGTTAGAACTACCGAGGTACGTATAACGACATTGACAGTTCTTCCACTATACTGTATTCATTCGGCACATTACTGCTACTGTACCCCCTTGATGGCCACGTGAGTCGATAGTCCAGGCTTCAACTTGTTACGAATCGTTCTTTTAATGAATACGGTATACTGGGCAATTTTTCACCGCGGTTTGAATTTCGCCTTTCTTCGCCCTGAATAATGAGGGCGTTATTTATGATAAGAACCAACATTATTAAACTACATAACTAACATTGCAATCAAATATGAAGGGCTTTTACCATCGTGCGGCGAAAGTTTGACTGGGCGCGAACGTTTCCCTGTATATAGTATTGCATTAATGCGATGTGCTTTCGTCATCAGTTCCCTCGTCAGCAATCAAAATATGATTTAATGTAAACCCAAACCAACCTGGGGCCTTCCAGTCGTGCAGGTGTTTATGACCTCACAGCCTTGTGGGTCGTATAATCGCGATGATGTTGCTTATACATGTATGTCCCTACCTAGTACACAAACCAATTTGAGTTTGACATATTTTAGTATTGTTCATCCAATTCGTGTGTGTGCTGTAGCTGATGATTTGATAGTGTGGCCATCTTCCCTTAGAACCAACCATAATCTCTGTAATATCTATATTCCATGCGTTGCCTGCATATTTTACAGAGTTTTTTATTTCCATTTTTTTTTGTTTGCATTTCTCGTTTCTTTCGATGGTTCATCTATCCGTGTTCAACTTTTAGTTTTTTTTCTTGTTTTTGATTTCTTTTCATAGCAGTTTAGATGTTAACTGTATTAAGTGGTTTGCTATGTTATTTTGTCTCTAAGTGTTCTCCTTTGCATACAGGTTGCGCTATCAGCACTCTAACGAGACATAATCCCCATTGGTTTTGTTCACATTCAGTCCATCCCCAAAATTGCTGCATATTTAAATATGTCGCTTGCTATCCGGACCTAGGCTTGTAATTACCCGTATGTTGAGGATGCCAGTGTATCAAGATGTGTATTGATACAGTAGGAATTTTGACAGTTTGGACGATAAAGTTCTATGTTGTTTTGGTGCCAATTCGGTTTACTCTTTCGGTATTTGCCATTCGGAACACAACAAGCTTGTTTCTCTAATCCGTGATACGTTTCCTGATAAAAAGTCAATCTTGCGATTTCTAGCTTCGTTCGGTGAGATAAGAATGAGTCATTTCCATTTGGAATACGAATGTTGATCCAAACCTGTTGATCAGAATGTTCCGTTCAAGTTGTTTACGAAATAGCTACGTGTACTGATACTTACTTTGTGTGTGAGTTTGTAATCTCAGTTAGTCTATACAGTCTGTGAATTTGTAAGTATTTGTCATGTTTAATTACAGAGACCAATAATGTACATATAACAGGACCACAATCTCCGGGATTCTGTTTCCTCCATCGATAATACTGTCCATTTATATATTACCGCTACATCACCATTTCTCTGGGGGAGTTCTGATGGTTATACTGGGTTACAAGGAACAACAACAACAGTAATGCCACGTCCTCAAAGCCAGGATCGAGATATTTTAAACGGAACAACAAGGCATAATAATGAAATTATCAATAACATCGATCTTGATATCACAGAAATACATACCATAATTCTCAATGTGATCATGATACATGTAGCAGTCAACCCCTTCCCACACCTTTGTTGTAAGTGTGTCCGTCTGTCTGCAATCGACACTTATCACGGTATAAAACGATATCCCTAATTGTTGCAGAGCTACGTCACTTATTTCTATAGGCTTGAAGTTGCATTTTATTCCCATGCATTCGCCAATAGCGGTAAGTATAAAATAGTATAAGTGTAATATGAGGAGTCCAAGGAGACTTATCACTGATGAGGTGAAGATCGGATGAACTGGAGTTGTATCTTTTGTAGATGTGCAGTCAAAATCAAAAGGAACGGTTACGGTCTTATGTTCCCTTGTCGGTGAGATACATACTGCTCCGGCATTCTGTATTCAATAGGCATCAGCTGATGAGGCTTGTATAGGGTTTGATTTAATTTTGTTTACCGTCCTATTAATAGCTTAGGTCCTTTAAGAATATGCCTCCATGTGTGTCAAATATGCATATGTGCATGTGTTCCTGAGGCAGGGTATGTTGTTGTATTTGCGACAGTGAAGATCGTATCCGGCTCTAAGAGAGCTACATGTACCTCACTAAAATACAATGTACCATCCCGAAGCGCCCAGCACAGTATTACAATACCATCCCGAAGGCGCCCAGCACAGTATTACAATACCTTCACGAAGGCGCCCAGCACAGTATTCCTATAATTTGGCGTTTTCTGCTACATGTACCATGTCCATCTTATGTTACTGTAAGCGTACATATTTTAGTGGTATTCCAATTTTAGCGCGTTTTGCGCTTTAAAACTATCGTGGTTGCCGTAATTGGGTTTCCGTTAATAGTTTTCAAATCATATATTGTGAGTGCCCTTATTTTTCAATCTGTTAAAATTCGATATTTCTTCTAAAATTTGAGTCCGCTAAAATAGCTACAGTATTTCAATGACATGACATTAAAATATTTTTAGTGAATGGCGCATCATATAAATCACTATCAACATAGAGGTTGTTTTAGATAAGGTGTTATGCAGTAGAATATGATTGTCATTGGCCTTTTGAGCTCGGACATGTGTATGGTTAAAATCAGTAAAATTTGAAACAAAACTATATGATGCAAAAATATTCTAACATAATATCCAATGATATGAACATTAATTTGATGGGATTTCATCATAGAAAACTTGTGGTAAATTATATCTGTTATGTTTCAATAGTTCCCCCTGAGAGTAAACGTCTATATGTATATACAAAAAAATGATGCACTATGATTTTACAGGTCAGTTACCAATACCGTCATTTTATCCTCTTTAATTTTTCATTTGTCAGTTTGCTTTATGTTATTTTTCAGATGAACCTCTCTAGATACCAACCAATTGCTCTATGAGGACCGACTTAAACCCATCAAAAATACATTAAGATAGACTACCGTGATCGGATGTACACTTACGCAATCAGGTATATACATCAAACCTAAATAATGACAATTTAATGATTTCAAACAGCGTCATGAAATCCAAAACAGAAATTTTAAACGAAAAAAACGTAGTTTCGTTTTGGAACGTTTTGTACAATATCAGTAAAAAAAATGTAAGCTCCATGGCTTCGTCACGGTAGTAATGCTTTCGGAACGCCTCGCCCCAATTATAGTTCCTTTGATCAGATAACCGAATCGGCCGAGGTGTTCCGAATGGGTAGTAATGTTACTGTTCACAGAATTAACCAGTGGTGGGCTGTATACGCATGAACGAATTCACTGATAACGACAACTTCGGATACTTTTTATAATGAATATAACACTTTTTTCTTTTCTCTGATTAATATCCAAAAATAAATATATAATATAAACATTTTTTTCAAACATTCCGGTTTATTGGAGCATTTTTTTTTCGCCGACGCTATCTTTCATATCTCTGTTGTAGAGAAGATAGATGTATCGTATGCGGCACGAAAGAATATTGGTGTATCGAATGCGGCACGAATATATCTAGAGAAGATTGGTGTATCAAATGTGGCACGAATATCTCTGTACAGAATATTGGTGTATCAAATGTGGCACGAATATCTCTGTGTATCGAATGCGGCACGAATATCTCTGTAGAGAAGACAGGTGTATCAAATGCAGCAGGAATATCTCTGTACAGAATATTGGTGTATCGAATGCCGCACGAATATCTCTGTAAAGAATATTGGTGTATCGAATGAGGCGCGACTATCTCTGTACAGCATATTGGTGTATCGAATGCGGCACGAATATTTCTGTACATAATATGGGTGTATCGAATGCGACACGAATATTTCTGTACATAATATGGGTGTATCGAATGCGACACGACTATCTTTGTAGAGAAGCCTAATGTTTTATTTGCTTTGTTTGTAATGTTGTTAATGTGGGAATCCCATTTGAGATCTTGTTGGATTGTGACACCTACACATTTTGCTTTGTCAGTGTGTGCTAGGCAGTGACCATGTAGGTATTTATTGTAATGAGTGGTTTTTTTTTAAATTTTTGGTGATGGAGAGAACACTACATTTTTGGGGATGGAATTTTCCACCTGTTTTCTCAATCTGCCAATTTGTTAAGGTCATCTCGTAAGGTATTACGTGTAGATGTTACACTGGAGGAGACAGACGTATACACAATAGTGTCGTCGGCGAACAGTCTAACTGAGGATGTGAGACCGAGGGGCATGTCATTTGTATAGTATAAAAACAAGCTCGGTCCAATGACCGACCCCCGGGGGACCCTGAATCAACTTGTACGTAGGTAGACTGTTCGCCGTCGAGTATGACTGATTGCGTACGATTTGTTAAGTAATTTCCTGTCCAGGTGTGGCCATTTCCCCTGATGCCATAGTGGTGATGTTTGTGAAGCAACAAGTTATGACTGACTTTGTCAAAAGCATTAGAAAAATCGAGAATGAGAACATCAGTCTATTTGTGATTTTCCAAATTTTTAGTCAAATCTTCAATAAATTCTATTAATTGTGTTTCACATGACCTAGACTGTCTAAAACCATGCTGGTATCGATACAAGATGTTATTGTTATCAGCATGTGTCATGATGGAACTGACAACTATGTGTTCAAGTAATTAACTGCTAATATATGTCAAAGAAACAGGCCTATAGTTTTCTGGATTATATTTTGTTCCTTTTTTAAATAAAGGGGAAACATGTGCGATTTTCCAATCATTGGGCACAGTAACAGATTTGATAGAATGATTGAAAAAGGTAGCTCAAAGATTGGTGATTCTTCAACAGCCATTTCCTTCAAGAATTTCGGTTTTATATTGTCTGGGCCTGCTGCTTTTGTTGGGTTAAGATTCTTCAGTAGTTTTATGACCCCTCATTTATTATTTGTATGTTGTTCAGGATGGTGTAATTGTGGTTTGGCATGTTATATTTTTGTCTAAAATCTGTAGAAGTTATTGTGTTGGGTTTCGTAAAAACTGGCTTGAATTGTTCATTTAAAATCTCTGCTTTTGTGTGGGAGTCTGTGAATAACTTGCTGTCTTTCTTTAATGAAGCTATACCATTATGGTCCTTTTTTATGCTTAATATATGTCCAAAAAGTTTTCATGGAATGGTACGTATTGCCAGTTTTGTGTGGTGTAACAATTTCCTCGATGTACCCCCAATATGCCTGCCTTATTAGTTTTTGTATTCGCTGTTTCGAAGACTTGAATATCACTTTGATATCTACATGTCCAGGTTTTTTCATTTTCTTATAAAGGCGGTCACGCTTTCTAATATGACGTCTTATTTCAGGTGTAATCCAGGGTTGACCATCTTTGGACTTTGCGGTTTTGTGTGGTATAGGTTTTTCTACACAATCGTGAACAGTTTCTTTAAACATTTGACAAATTTCATCGGTATCTTTGTCAGTGTTCATAAGGTGGTCGTGCAGAGAATTTAAATCAGATTTTATATTTTCCCACCGAGCTTTTCTATAAAGTGTGATGTTTCGTGGCTTTCGGATGATCTTGTTTGGGGTACATAGATAGTCCACAAAGACCATATCGTGGTCAGATAAGCCTGGCAGTACTTCGGTTCGCTGTATTTGATTTGGATTGTTTGTGATCACCAAGTCTAGTGTGTTGTTTACTCTAGTTGGTTCATGGACCATTAGGGTTAAGCCTGTATCTGTGTATTTTGGTGAATTGAGTTAGGTTTCAGAATTCCGTTTCTCCAGTCAATACCAGGAAGGTTAAAATCACCGCCGATTACAAAGGAAGCATTTTTCATTTGAATTGCTCTTCTGATGGATACATCAAAGCCCTTGGCACTTTGAGTGTCAGATGTTTTCGGGTTATAGTAGGAACAAATGTACAGTGATTTGTTGCCCACAATGTCGAGTTTGTCCCTAATGATTTCACAGTCTGGGGAGGGGGTAGAACATATACCTGTGCTTATGAAGTCTTTGGAGATAGCGATGAGTACACCTCCCCATTCCTTACCACCATTCGGCGTTTTTCTGTCTTTCCGATAGATGTTAAAATCGGATGGAAAATATTCAGAGTCCTGGATATTTGGGTTTAGTCATGATTCTGTACAAATGATTATATCTGGCTTTGTACTGTCAAGAATGTTTGACAAAAGATGTTTCTTATTTTTAATAGATTGAAAGTTGATATTCAATATCCTCAAGGGCTTTTTATTTTTATCGTATTTCCTTTTCCTAGTAGGAGTTGAGGAGTGGATAGGAATGGGGGTGGGGTGGGTGGTGGTGGTGTGTGTGGGGGTAAAGTACAGTAAAGTATTAAAGTAATTTTAGGTTTTTTGTATAACAGTTTGTGAAGATAATGTTGTATTAATCCAGATGATGTTAGAAGGTCGTATCTGACACAGAGTATCAGTCGGTGTTAGAAGGTCGTATCTGACACAGAGTGTCAGTCGGTGTGAGATGGTCGTATCTGACACAGAGTGTCAGTCGGTGTGAGATGGTCGTATCTGACACAGAGTGTCAGTCGGTGTTAGATGACGTTAACAAGGTTTGGGGTTGGACTTTAGGTAATAGCTGCAAACGCTGAATCCAGGGGTATGGTGAATAGGTGGCATATCGCATGGACATAAATCAAAATATGATGAGAAACTAGGGTTTTGAGGTTCAGAATTGCTTTTTACATCTGTGGTCACTAGTAGAATGAATACTATCGCTTTTAGGGCGAAAGTTGATAAGCCAGGGTTGGGCGACATGACTTAGCGGTGTGGTGGTTGGGAGAGACCGGTGAGATGACCGACACAAGACGTTGGTTACGACAGATGCGATGTTATACTCTTCGTCCCCAGTGCGACCTTGGGGCTCATATGATACACAGACAGATGGGCAGCGATTAGTAATGATATACACAAATGGGTAGTGGAGGTAGCCGCCAAGTGCAAGATTTGTTTACACCGGAAGTCAGATGCCAGTAAATTTACAATAGGACACACAAATACAGTCAAATTACTCAAAGGAGACACTGAACTGACTGGGATATATGTTGAAATTGGCCTACAGATGACATATTACACTTCTTACATAGACGACGTGTTGAATATCTGCTCAAACATATAATGAAAATCGTCAGTGCAGCGGGAGCTCGGAAAAGACGTCCATTTGCTTGCGCATGCGCATGCGCAAAACCCCTAGTCAAATACTGATAACAAATGGTCAGGGTTATCTTGATCTTTGCTTAAACATGTTGGGATGCCCCTACAGTTTTTGTTTTATTATCTTTTGATTTTTTTTTTTTTTACTTTGTTAAAATGTAATTTGATAGATTAAAGCCGACCTGACATTTACCATTTTTAACAATTTCGGCGGCAGGTGGTTCTGTCAGGTGGTTCTGTCAATGATAAAAAAAAACCAAGTAAATTGCTCTAGCTGTCTTAACACTCGAACTTTATAAAGAATGAAGTCAAATTCTCCTAAAATGAAAGAAATACAAAATGTCTGCCGTCAAAGTATCTAAATTGATGGGTATCGTCTGGAAGTTTCAATCACATGACCACAAATTCAGGACATCTTCATGGGCGTTAGAATAAAAAGGATTTTACATAAAAATAAAAAAAATGTATTTTTATACTTCATCTCTAGAACAAAAACGTGTCAGATTGGATGATACTTGTCACATGACGGATTAATAAAACATCATGTCGCCCTCACGCTCTCAAGTTCCCCCGAGCATATACACCATGTGTCCCTTACTCGGAGTCTCTATAGAAAAACTGCAAGAGCCAACACAACCTAGTTCCGAATGACGGGAGCAGACGACAACAATAGCGTGTCGACCCTGATCAGATCTTCTGAAGTGTTAGTGGCTTTTAATTTGTATTCTGTCCTTGCAGTATGGAACCACTATTCTTTGCTTCGCCCTCGTGAAACATGATTAACCTCGGAAAAACAAAGAAACATGTTTCCCTACAGTAAGGGCAAAACATGTATAATGTAACAGGAAAACAAACTGTATCAGTTAATGGAATTTTAAAACTTTATAGAATTTGGCGTGACGTAAACTATGTTTTACCACTCGGTAAATTGTGTATTTCAACAGGATTTTAATTCATTTTTCAAAAAAACAAAACGATTTACAATAATAACGACCTTTGTCTGTGCGACGTGTGGGCGTGTGCGCGACCGTCTGTAGTAAAACGAGTGTGTACATATAACATCAGGTTTAATTCTCAAGCGTCACTCCTGCCCACTATTGGAGTAAAACGTGGGTGTTACAGAAATCTGACGAAGCCCTCAACATACTGTAAAAGAGGAAATATTCGAGGTGTCGAAAGTTTTTTTACGTTGAGTAAATTAACACGCAACACAATTTTAAAAACTTTAAAATCGAATATTTATTTATTGATTATATACAATGTACGTACATGTATCTAGAATATATAGATTTCAGACACCCCCCTCCCCTCTCTCTCTCTCTCCCTCTGTCTCTCTATCTTTCAATTAAAGCCAATGTAAATATATATGTTATATGCCATCTTGAAAATTTGTATTAATATATTGTAATATAAGTTGTTAAACTTGTGCCCAAACTCCCAATGTATATAAATTACAATAATATATGTTTAAACAAAACGCGACAATTTCCACCTTTACAGTATTCACATGATACATGACACCATAGAACTTTTACAACAATTCCAGAAACTAATTGTATATTTTATTGGTCATGGCCAAAGATGAGGGATCCAAGATGATAATTAACCTCTTCGGGAGTATAACTATGTGAGACTACGCTCGCTTTTTTATGGTATTGTTTTCCATCGGAGCAGTTATCATCGTGAATCATTTTCCACTGCGTCGCAGAAACTTTGCTGAAGCTAACGGATGAGAGTAAGATCCTCGTTGACCCGACACCTTGCATTGTCCCATAAAATAGTTCCGGATGTTTCACACGTATCATCATAGTTAAACATATGGTAATATCGACCATATATTGCATCCAATATACATTGTACCTTTTCAAGTTCGATCGAAGAAGGCAGATTCACTATCCACTGCGCCAAACGACCACTACAGGGGTCAAGTGTGTTTGTCCACATCATTCAAAACAAATGAGTGAAGTAGGACAAATGGGCCTCTTTGGTTCTTCGTGTTTTGTGTTGAACGTGGTTTTTTTCAGATGTGTCATTCATTCATGAAATTGTCTAGTACTTGTGAACTTATTTTTATAAATGTAAGGAGATTGCAATCATCGTTTTCCTAGGTGACGTTACAGCCCAGAAACTTTGTTATGTTGCGCACAGGGCCTTCGATTTTGTCCGGACATATTTTACTACACAGGGCCTTCGATTTTGTCCTGACATATTTTACTACACAGGGCCTTCGATTTTGTCCTGACATATTTTACTACACAGGGCCTTCGATTTTGTCCTGACATATTTTACTACACAGGGCCTTCGATTTTGTCCTGACATATTTTACTACACAGGGCCTTCGATTTTGTCCTGACATATTTTACTACACAGGGCCTTCGATTTTGTCCTGACATATTTTACTACACAGGGCCTTCGATTTTGTCCTGACATATTTTACTACACAGGGCCTTCGATTTTGTCCTGACATATTTTACTACACAGGGCCTTCGATTTTGTCCTGACATATTTTACTACACAGGGCCTTCGATTTTGTCCTGACATATTTTACTACACAGGGCCTTCGATTTTGTCCTGAC
>JAUMHH010113865.1:0-21289 GCA_032359455.1 Chlamys rubida
TCCATACTGTTTGTACATTGCTGGTATTGTATTGTATGTATTGCATGTATTGTATTGTATGGTATTGTCTGTAAATATTGTAAATATATGTCACTTTTGAAACTGATGGGTAAAAAGACCCAAGGTAATAAAAAACTTGAACTTGAAAAACATTGACATTTTACATGTGGGGATCGATATATTGATGTAATATCGATACTGGAGATGGATTTCGTGATTTGTTCCAATCTCCAGGTAGAAAGTATCATTTTCGCATTAAAATGACAATTTCGTTCCATAATTTTAAATCAGTAATCCTTATTGAATTTCATTGGCACACATTTTAGGAGTGTATCAAATTCTCTATGTGAGTTAATAGAGAAACTGTGTCATCAGAAGACACGTGAGAAGATTATTCCTGTGATCTAGTGTATTATATAACTGGGTAGATTACACTATCGATTTTACGTACATTACGAGATTTCTAACGCTGATATAAACCTGTTAATATTACCGTACTTTAAAGGCACGTTAAACTGGTAATTATATGATAATCGAAATTATACCGTATAGTTATATAATTTCATTTTTCGAAACCGAATAACAAAACTCGTTATGTCATAAGGTCGTCCAGTCACCGGACAGCATGTAAGGTCTCAGTCTATAAGGTCGTCCAGTCACCGGACAGCATGTAAGGTCTCGGTAACCTTGGGAAAGCTTACTACATGTACGACGTTGTTCCGAATATTATTTTCATAATCAAAGATATTTAGTCAGGGATACTCAGTGGCCATCACCCACCTGATTGATGGGTATCTCTGTATATAATCGTGTCCATTAACTGTAACATTTTACATTGATAGAAATATTTTAAAACACTTCAGATTTCCCCTAATCCTCGTTACTTGATACTGTATGAACCTATTCGTTGTAACCTGTATTCTTCACGTAAAACAGTATTTGTATTGAGATACCTTGTGATAGAACAACTGCACGTGTTTAACAATTTGCCTTTTTCATTGTCTTAAGAAATTGTTAAAGTTAAACTATTTTGTAGGTACATGTACTTCGTAACGGTACAGTTTGCACACGTGTAAAGACGCTAGGTTTGTGTGTTTTCATGTCCTCCAGAAATACACTAATTTTGACAAAGGAAAACGTCGCTACTGTACAGACGTGTAGCGACGTTTTCCTTCTGTAATATACCAAGACAAGAATGCGTAATATAAAAGATATCGGAGACGAATTCCACTATTTTGAATTTTCGGCATTAGATTATGATAGAAAAAATCCTATAGTCTATGTTTATTAGACATCATAGTGTATTATCGCTTAAAGTTATAATGTCATCTAAAATAAAAAATATTCATAAAAAAATATGTACCTTTATCAAAAACATAATTATGTCTGTTCCCCTGCACGAACTCAGATTCTCTATTTCCTTGTGTTTTACAACACATCGGAGGGAAGACATAACCTATTACATTTTTATTAAGAACTCCAGTACACCCCTGTCACTATGATACATGCTTATTACTGTAAACATGAAATCTCTGCATGTTACATATCTCTGTATACCATTGTAAATCAAATGTAGTGAGATCAATAAAGTCTGACGTTTTTGAAGAAGACATTAATCAAACATATAAAGTACATGTACGTCGGAAAATTCTAAAAGCATACAGTCATTTCCTTCATCCCTCCGATATTATAATTGTGTTGATTTATCGAATAAAATAATTTTTAAACTGAATTTTTCCAATGTTTTTATACATACAAAATATAGCTATCTGCTGTGTTTACATGTATAATGAAATCTGATGATTCGCTTTTTCAATTTAGATGGATTAAAATGTATAAATTCAGAGATCTGTAGACCTATTAACATTGGTGTTAGTTTTCTAGATATTTTATTGACAAATCCAATTAACTCTGGACTATATGTCATAACACACCTAGTACATGTTCACGTTTTGACACTAACGAACGATTTACAATTATGTGTAAACTTTCAATATCTCTGTGACTTATTTTTTATTTAACTAGGATTAATATTATTATTTAAGTAACTGATCATATTTAGTTTAATTTCTTGACACTAACGAACCACAACCACGTGCGGTGATAACAGAACTACAATTAAGTGTTAATAAATCTAGAAAACTTGATATCAAATTTCATAAACCCCCAGATTTGTACGTCTTAGGTGTTTGACACTAACGAAGGATAGCTACCTATAAACTGAAGTGTGAATATTTTAATTCTTACCTGTACTGATTACGATATCTACCTGAGAAGATAGCTGATCAGTCGCAACAGGTACATGTGCGTGACACTAACGAACGTTTTACACGCGCCGGACACCCGGAGTGACCACTCGTGGCACCCTGACCACGCACGCAAACTGACCACTGGCTTATAATGGGTAAACAATGAGGTATTATTTGGACTAAAGGGGAACAATTTGTGAGATTATCCCAGTGATTGGTGTGTGTAAGCCCTTGACACCTCCGAATGACACCTGTCTGTTTACCTGTAGTTTACCTGTAACAGGTACATGTTTACCTGACCAGATCCGGCCGTGTCTAAACATTCAATAAAACGGATAGACTAATGCGCTCAATTCCAAAAACAACATTTAGAAACACAATGAAAATCAATCAAATGAGGACATTTTTTGTAAAAAATATATTATCATCTTCGTTTATAGAACAAATCGTTTTTAAAAACATTTTCGTATCGTAACTGAACAATCAAAATTTAGTTGATTCCAGGGGTTACCCGTTACCCATGCCCAGTATATCACAGTACTGTTTGAACAATACAACCGGTACATGTTGTCCCCTTCGTTTGATTCTCTGCGGGGAAAGAAGTAGAAAGTACTTAGAAGCGGTAGTCATCTCCTACAGGTTATAATTGCACATTAACAAAGATACTATGAATATTTCAGTATATCAATATGCACATATTGACACATAATATGACAATGTGATATAAAAACGTGTGTTAATTACGCGACAATAATAAGTTTGAAGTTTCTAGTACAGTGTAATAGCACTGACCGTAGCCAGGGAAGAGAACTCATTTATGTTTACAATTTCACCAACTTTGGGAGTCTGTATTGGTCCCCGGAGTCCGTCTATTTTCTGTCGATACATATTGGTGCCAGAAGTAGGTGTAGACCCGGAAATATATAACTCTATGTATTGTAAATCTAAAACGTATGTCTGTTTACATCTTGAACATATTTTACAGGTACACCTATAAACACAACATTGAAATTCAAAATTTATTTTGAATAGAATTTACGATAAGTTTCATATGATTGTTTTGCCAACCATTATTTCAGTTAAATTTGTATTTATGCTATTTATGATACTAAATAAATGTTGTTAAATATAAGGAGTGAACTATCGTATTTAAAGTATAAGCTCGAAAAGGATTATACCCATTTTCTAACATAAATTTCTTCGTCCATTCTATTTAGGTAAATCGTCCCATATCGTACACTGTTTTCCTCACCAACTCTTCCTCTCATCCTCGTCGTTGCAACCTCCGTATTTCTCTTTTTCTTTACATACATGTACATTTTCATTCCCCCTCTTCGTAATCCATTTTACAATGTCTATTCACCCCTTGCTAATATGTCAATATTAAAAAGTCTTCTGTTCTTTTCTTTCCCCTTCCTAGCCATTCACTCAATCTCCCCTCCTCCTCCCAGACTTAAACCAGTCCCTCTTACTTTTTCTGCCATTACAATAAAATCATATCTGTCCTTTATCTACTTCCACTCCTTGCCCTCCTACATAACATATTTTCCTATCCTCCCTCACACCAAACACCTCTTAGTTCTTAATACACTTTCTTGTTGCAATCTCCAGTCGTTTTTTCACAAACTCTTCCTCTCTTTCCTTCAGTCTCTCTTCACTTTCCTACAACCATCCTGTGTCTCTTCACTTCCCTACAACCATCCTGTGTCTCTTCACTTCCCTACAACCATCCTGTGTCTCCTCACTTCCCTACAACCACGTCTGTGTCTCTCTGTTTTTATTATCCTCCTTTCCTCCTTCCTCTTACTTTCTAAGTATCACCTATTTCCCGACTTACTTCCCCTACATTTTTATTTTGTCCCTGTCCAGTTTTTCCGCTACCCTTCTCCCTCTCCCCGGATCTTCTCCCTCTCTCCTTTCCTTCTCCCTCTCTCCTTTCCTTCTCCCTCTCCCCGGACCTGCTCCCTCTCTCCTCCCCTTCTCCCTCTCTCCTTTCCTTCTCCCTCTCTCCTCCCCTTCTCCCTCTCCCCGGATATCGTTTCAGTAGTTCTGTAGTCTCTACCTCCCCTCATTTCTTACATGTCAATATCTATATTTACCCGTGAACTGTAAAATCACTCTCCATTTCCTTATGAGACTGTTCAAAGTTGTATATAATCCACATTAGTTAAAAACGGGGTATATAATTCACCCAAATAGCAATATATACATACATGTATTTCACCCCTGTACAGAAGTGTATGTAATTTACCGGATTGTATGTAATTTACCGGATTGTCAAATTTTCGCATTCGTCTTTCCAAACGCTTTGAAAGTAGTATATGTAGGAACAGTCGGAAATATTATTCAGCGTTATACAAAAAAAAACTTTATTGAAAAAAAAGACATTTTATTGTGATTAATATATTGTACATGTAACAGCAGACAATTCAGCCCCGTTTACAGAAGAAAGAAGTCTAAGTAATCGGGATTAGATTGAAAACCAAATCCCGGCCGTATTGTAAATTGTTTAATTTCTTTGTTAAATCTTGATTATAACATTATTTTTCGTCTCGATGTTGCTCGTATTTTCTTGCTTTAAAAACTCGTATTGACTTTTCAGTATTCTCAATGCAATGATACCAATGTAACTTTCAGTTAATCCGTGTTGTACTTTGGTCGGTTTTGCGACACGTTTTATCTTACCGGAATCGTTGTTTTTTCAGACTTTTATGTGACAATTTGAAGTTGGACAAACATTATGAATTCATTAGTTTATTGACCCCAAAGGTTGTTAAAAAAATCACCAAATTGGTATTTCGGTAATGTTTTTCCCCCTACAATTTAAATGTCCATAATTACATCAAACTATATCACGCGTAATGCATGCTAATATGTTATGCTTAAAACCAAATACAGTGTATGAATAATTATTGATTTCCGCCTTTTAGTTCTCAGTCTTTTTGTTTTGGGTATGTTTTTTTGGGGGTATTTTCTCCTGTTAAGATGGATCAGCCTTTCCATGTATCAAATATAAACGATCACAAATCAGATCTGACTATGTGATTTAAACTGACACTACACAACACAGTCGGGTCTGTTCTGATCCCTCCCTTACCGCTAATAAGGCTAGATACACGGCTTTTGACCACGCCCCCTTACAAATTATCGACTCATTATTCCGGCGTTGAGCGTGATTGAAGTATTGGTTAATCTATTAGGTGTCTAAGCTTCCCACTGTTTACAATACAACCAACAGCCAATGAAATCTCTCCTTATCATAAAGCTGTCGACAGTTTTTAAATAATTGGTTAAATAGAAAAGAAGAAAATATTGTTACAATTCTGTAAGATCTCTTTAGTTCCTGATAGAAGGCACCATTTGGCGTGTGACGTTTGCTGTCTCAATAATAAGCTACGTAGGGTTACACTTGTGTATTTAAACTGAGTTTTTTAAACAGAAACGTTTACTCTGTATATCATGCTTGGGGACATTTAAACCTGACCCATTCGTAAGGTGAATCTAAGTGGACGTTCCGTGCTGTACCTAAACTGTGAACATTTACTGCTTAAAGATGAATTCCATTCCTCGGAACTCCGGATCCCCCCCTCGGATACTGACTCCTCCCAAGAACAGGAAGTCGTTCAGTGTGGACAGTATACTGGGCCGGGAATCAGACCGATCTTCTCCCGATATCCATATGTCTGAACAACTAACTCACATGAGAGGTAAGTTTTCAAAAGGAAACGTGTTAAATTATTTGATTGGAGTTTTGATAATTTTATGTTACATAGTAAAATTCAAAAAAATAAACAGTGTAGTGAATAATATAATACTCATTGTGTGTACACATAACACGGTAAATGTTATGTCTTTAATTTCACAATTCAAGCATCCAGAATTCCTGTTTTCTTCTTCGAATTAAAGAGGTACATATATGTAGTTGTATTAAAGTAAAATAGATGTAATCTTATACACACGATATCTCTGCAATTTTCGTATTTATTCATTCAAGAAAAGTCTTTTCCAAACATTCTGCTGATAAAAACTTGGGAATCTAACCTAGTGTGTCTGTTAAGGTTCATACGCGTGTAATTTTCTCTCACTAAATCACAGTCATGTTTATCATTATATATTTTTTTCTGTTTATATTTCAACTCTTTTGCAAATTATAATTATATTCATTGCCTTTTTTGTTATAAAATTACTAATACATCAATATATATACACATAGAAATTGTATTTAATTTTATTTATACTAACGCAATTCTTTTCGTATTATATTACTAAAGTAAGGGTATATTGTTTTAACACAAATCATAATTAATAACCAGTCTACATAAACAATATAAAATATTAAATACGTGCCTAAGTACATTTCTTTCAGATTAAATTTGAGGTGCAAGATACAATACATTTGTTTATGTTTATCGAACTCTAACAAACTAATTGGCTATTACGGTGTAAAAATATCTCTTGTTCTTTAAGTCGAAACAGTTGTTAAGATGGACGTCTATGTCGTAATTTCATTTCATATCTTCCATAAACCATTTTACTAGCTGTGATATTATATACCACTCAGTTTCTTTTAAAAATACACCGTGAAGGAACATAAACCAATCGTGTTTCTGATAAATACTTCAGGTTCTAACATCAATCCAAATACTCGAATTTTTATTAAGTATTTAGTTAAACAAATATTGGTAACGGATATAATAAATGTCTTAATGTTTTAAGTAAACCAACAAATTGCTTTACTACAGTATTTTTGTTTATTTTGTCCTGACTCACAACCTACATGTAAAGATGTATTTTATATCAACTTTTTCCGCAATATAAAGTAGAAGGCACACTTTGATAATTTTCGAGAACAATTTCCAGGTTTATTTTGTTTCATCCAATAATAATACAAGAGAACAAACGATGAAGGTTGGACACTATAGTTAAGATCGGCAGGAATCGCATCGACAACCAGTATCGTCGAAAGTAAACGTAACGACCGCATTGATAAAACAGTCTTTTCCTAAATAATGTGATACGATGCACCGTTCATCTGAGTGATAAGCAACGGTCTTATACTTTTGGGTTCTCAACAGAGGTCCTAGAGATACCTAACTTTTGTGTGATTAGAATAGTCCCTATTCACCTGTCACCGCTATGGCTAGGCCCTACAAGTTTGAGTAACAAACAAAGGTCAACATTTTGAGTGCTACCGTGTAAAAGTTTTCTTAGTGGTGCAGCTACTGAATATGTTAAAACAATTATTATAGAATCATAGCCATGTATTTAAATAAAATACTGTATTTATATAGATAAAGGTAATAAAGTAACTGCTAGCTCTAACGAGCGTGTTCCCCTGAAGTGAGTGTCTGGTATTACAGGTAATAATTACACGTATAAGTACCCTAGTATCTATTAAAGTCTCTAGTCTTTTACTTATTGTACGTACTACATCATTTCTTATTGAAGTAATCTCCTGTTCGTAGGAGTAAGTTTATGAAATGAAATATACAAATCACGCAGTCTCAGTTAATAAGGCAATAGGAGGAAAAGAGGGGACACCAAATAAAATAATCTCTTAAGCCTTGACCTACACACTTTTTACATTTAATTGCGAAACTCGTAAACAAATAAAATGGCAAATTTGCATTTTTTAGATGAAATTGGGATTTCTTTATATATTTTTGGTAAGAGTCCTTCCTGTGGTACCATAATACAATTGTTGTGAGGGTGATGTCAGAGATGTATTTAGCGTTATTATTCAATTTTAAAATTTGATCCATTCAGCGTCGCCAGTATGCCGTGGTCCCCAGAGCCCCGTCCCCCGGGACTCCACAGTGGAGTGCGACAATTCAGAACTTTCCGAGACATTTTCCGAGTCCACTACGCCAGAGAAAAGTGACCATCTACGCGATAGCCACAGTGACACGTCACTGGACGCTCCGGACAATGACGCGGACATTTCCTTGGACATCTGTGACGACGACTCCGGACTCGGAAATAAGCCCCGAAAAATTCGACGGAGTCGAACCACGTTCACAACTTACCAGCTTCATCAACTCGAGAGGGCGTTTGAGAAGACACAGTACCCGGATGTGTTTACGCGGGAAGAGCTCGCAATGAGATTGGACTTGAGCGAAGCAAGAGTGCAGGTATGTCACGTGACTTTCATCATTTTTTTTAAATTCGTTTTCTTACGTTTTTAGGAAATGTTTGAATTTTTTTTATAATTGATTTCCCCGTTTTCTTCCTTTCCGTCCAAATTTGAAGAAAAAAAATCTTTTAAAAAAGCAAAATATTTCTTTTATTCCTGTACTGTAATTGCTCATAGATTCTATCGTATTTTTTCTTTTTCTAATTAGAATTCAAATCTACTGTTAAATCGAGTTAACCCTATAGTTGGTCATTAGAAATAAGCTTTACGCACGGCTATAACAAGTCGTTCTAATCAGCCTTACAGCCATGGCGCGTCATTTTTAATATACGCTACTTCACAAAATTAAATGTTTGTATGTTTTTTTCATTTTGTATGATCACTAAGATAATTATTTCGTTACTGTATCAATCTCAGTAACTCGAACTTTGGTGATATATTCAGTGTAAAACAAGTGCTCTCTCATTTCTTGTATTGATTGAAAATGACCTACATAATTTAATAAAAGCATTTGCTAAACTGCAATTGAGCTCATGCTAATTTATTTGTAAAGAGCACATCATGATTTTCTTTTCCCCCAAAATCCTCATTACACAAGACGACGATTGAATTATGGTGAACGTAAACAAAGAATTACACATATAATTCCGTACAGAAAGGGATTGACGTGTTTCACTAAGTCCATGGGATGCGTTTATGCTTAGCCCTTGCTAGGCTTTCCTCGGGAACGATTTATGCTTTAGTCATTATCAGCAGGGTTTTAAATGTTAACACGTTATCACATTGTTTGTTCACTTTTGACACGAAAGTTTTGCTTTATTATAAATCCTCGGTGACTGTTGAAGGATTAACACCTTGACATTGCTGATGACAAAGGCTTGCTTCAACACCAGTCAGTCCGGGAACCTCTTACTCTAAACCCCTTCATACAAATCATACAGAATTTGTCTGGTATACTCGAGAAAATCAATTAATTATAAATGCACCGAATGAAAATGATTCTCCGAATACAAAACGAAGCGATATCAAGCTTTGTTTGCAATTGATGACATTAAGAAAAATATATAAAAAAAAAAGCAACAAGAAATAATAGACTTTCTTTTAGTTTATTTTAATATTGTTTCCATTTGTAAAGAATCTGCAGTAATACGTATATTTGTGTATGTCGAAATGTTCCATAAAGTAAAAATAAATCTTCAAAACGATTATCGTGCTTTATCCTTAACGGGGATAAGAAGTTTATAATTCCAGAATGTTATGCTTGGAAATTAATTTTGATAATTAAAAGAACAAAATAAATTATCCATTTTTTACTTAACGAGTTATTATGTTAATTATACTTGCCAAAACTAAGTGTATTTTAAATGCACGACATTAACATTTGACGTACGGTTTCTGTTGAATAAGAACCGGTCCAAATCTATTTCGATTTTGGTCACATGTCATGTGTGTTACAATTGAGGATTCGTGTATTTTTAACTAGCATATCTATATAGTTGTAGTAACCTACATCACCTTCCTCTAGTGAAGTACAACTAAATTATAGTTTCTTTATGATATAGGTACTTCTATGACCTTCCACCCGTACAGTACAGTTATGTTATATTTATAAAGTACAGCACTGAATAGACCATCTATTACCGTGGCCTTTCACAGGTAACCCGTATAAATGGTAAGGTCCATAAACAAACAAAAAATGAAATGTCTAAAGTTGACAATAACTCTGGAGTTTTTGAGCACATTGACCAGTGTAGTCTTTGTTGTTTACTTTTCGTTGTTACGATCTAGTCTAATCTGTTGTTTGCTTTTCGTTGTAAAGATGTATATGAGTAGAGAAAGCTGGATAAATGAAAAGGTCCGACTTTAAAATGACGGCAACAGAAACTACTTTAAACTGTTTTATTTCTACCCTATCATTAACTCGCCCAAATAACACACCAGGCGTGTCTCAGTGTACTAGGGTTCTACAGTATAGGAGACATAGGGGATTCTCGTCTGGGTCATCCTACTGACAAAGGTATGAAGTTAAGTAGGATAGAATATAACGCAGCATAATCATACAACTAGCAAGTAAACAATATCAACATCGAAACGAAAAGAAATAATCGAAATTAGGGAGACACAAAAGTAAGGAAATAGAAAACACCAGGAACTGGGGAGACACAAAAATAAAAAGACAACAGAAATATAAAACAAACCCAAATACATCATTTAACATAAAATGACGATCCCGTCACTAACCCTAAGAGTAAGCGTTTTTTAGCCCCCAGTTATGGCGATACAAGCTGCAAATTATCACATTAGCTGTATTGCTTACGATAATAAAAGAATTGAATTGTATATTTTGAACCAGAACAGTATTGTCTACTTTGCGGAATTCCTCGTGTTGAGTAGCCATGGAGGTGGCGAGAACGGCAGTTATTATTGTCTTCTTCGCAACACTCAAATTGACTAATACTATTGAAAAGGTCGTGTTCATTTTGGTAATATTTAAAAGTTCATGTATTTTTTGACAAAAAAAGGTTTGGAAGTATATGTTATTGAACAATTTCGATTTTGTGTGGCAGATATATCTTAATCCTCATCACAACTACATTGAGCTAGGTATTTATATAAACAATCTAATTAATACCCTTTCTTATTGCTAAATATAAAAAACTCAAATATGATTTGCTCATGTCCCATAATTTATTTATTTCAGTGGTCAAACTTCAGACAACAAAAATAGGCAACGTCTTTTTCATTGGAAGTGGTCATAGTCATTCAGTGTATTCTTGTGTACATGAAAACAAAATTCATTTAAAATAATAACCTGATATTCGATTTAATAGCGTATATGAACAATATGACATTGCTTTATGAGGTCATATATACTTGGTAATATAGCACACAATAGTTCTGTTGGGTCTTCTCAGGTTTTTACCAATTTACAGATATCTGATTAAGATAGACCTTAACTTATCTGTTTATTTATGTACTTTTGTGAAAATAATCTAATTTGTTTAATAGCTGAAACTTGAAGACATATTTCCGTGAATTACATTTTTGAAATGACGTGTAACTTTAACAAAAACCTAACTATTGATCCGATATACAAAGTAATGGACGTCTATTGGTAGAATTCAGCATTGATTTTACTGTTGTTACATTACCATCCGTCGCAATAAATTCACGGAATACATGCGTTCATTGCAGCGAGAGTAATCTCTCAGTTAAAACACGGAGTTACACTTTCGTTAATGCGATAATTAAATGCTATCATTTTAAAACATTGAACATTCATCATGTCAACATTGGGAAAGTAAAACTTGAATTATATTTCGACAGTTAACTTAAAAGAATATTGTAGATAAATAAATGTTCAGGATGGATGAGTTTTATACCTGATGGTCGATATCGCAGTGTTATACTTAATAGGTCAACAATATAACAAAAGCAACGTGCACTGAAGAAACTTAACCATTATCAAAAGAAGACAAAATGTTAATTCTTTCAACCAAAACAAGCAAATATTTACACCAGCTTTATAATTGATTGGGAAACAAGCCTATTAGACGCGAATAATTTAAAAACATCTTCTACAATAATGTAGAATATAGCATCGATGTATTATATAACAGTGTAGTTGATTTCATTAATTTACAAAATAAATACGAAGTAGCTTATGTTAACATCATTGTAAGTAAGACTCCTAATCAGATCCATAACTCGGTGAACGCAGTTGTGTCAGAGGAGTACTGTAGGACTATCGTTGATTGACACGTAACAGACAAAGAGGAACAATCATGTTGATTAGGTAGTAGACGCAACTGTGACAAATTTATTCATCAAGTCGGAATGTTATAAACACCTACACAGAGGATTGTCCACATTTTAGTTTTGTTCCCTGACCAGTGTCCGTTTGTTCCCTGACCAGTGTCCGATCATTGTTAATGAAACAAGCGCTGTCCACCTGTGCTGGTTCACACACATATTACACACCCCACATTTCAGTAATTACATAGATGGGTTTAATACGCTTCTTTGTTATTGTCGAGTGCGACAAAATTGGCGGAACGGAATTAAAGGTATCATAGAGCTAAGGCGAGACCCTCCCACCAGGAGGGGCCGACGAACAAGTCCCCAGATCACACGACAATGACCGTCATCGAGTCCCCCCGCAGTCGTCTGTACGGGAGGCAAAGAGCTTAACAGGAATTATCGCGGACTTACTTGTAAATTAAGAGGATGGAATGTCCACGAGCTATTAGGGAGTACCTTGCTAATCGCTTTAGGTGAAAAGAATTACATTTTGTTAAGTTCTCAGCTTGATAGTAATCATCGGATTGTAATATCGCGATGCCAATTCTGTGAAAGTAGCAGAACTGTGGGGTTTACATTTAGGTATTAACAGAATCTAAGTGCAATAAAACAGTAAAGGTCGTCAAGTATGTCATCAGCACCTAAATAAATTGTTATTAATAATTCCAAACTCGATGCAGGTTAAATAGTGTTTTTTTTTTCATTTTCATTATTATTGCCTGTCACTGCTGGACACCTGCTCCAAGCGAAACGAATCTAAGTCATCTCCTGCAGAGGTGTTAATCATGATCGAGGCTTGAAAACGCCTAACTGTTGGAAACGTTGTACGCTTGGCCATTTATGTAACAGTATCCTCATAGCAATAATTAACACACAATTATTATCAAACAAGCTCATGTTAGCGGCGGTTAGGTGAGCTAGCCGACGATTAGTCCAGTACAAAGCGGTTCTGGTTACTAATTAGTCTATATGACAGTAATTCCGGAGTGTGAAAACGACAATACTTTATTGACGCTCCCATCAACGCCACTTAATACCTGTCAGTACAGACTTAAATAATCCCATGACTGCTTGTAAGAGGAGATGTTTAACCCAGATTACATGTGTAATGGAAGTCTGTTATATAACATAGGTTAGCATCATAACGCAAAGTAATTGAATATAAAAACAACATTTTACTAAACAAGACACAAGAAATGTTAATTAAGTTCGAACATGATTTACAATTAACACAAACTCTCAGGAGCTTGTATAACGTAAATACAAAACGCAAAACCAAAAGCATTGATTTAAAGAACTTTTATAGGAAACATAAATAATATCTTACAAAATTGATATCTTCTTTAAAAAGGAAACACATATAGGTTTATTTAATGCGAATAGCAGTGTAATTTAGAAATGAAACAACTTGATAAGACTATGACTAAGTTCTGCTAAATACACTTACTCAATTAAATAAAAGACCCAAGCAACAAAGTGAATTTAGAAATAATAGATTATGTGAAGTTGCAGCACTAATCTTTCAGTACGAAAATCAAAATAGAAATACGTTGATAAAAGGCTGATAAACAAACTTAAGATAAGAAATACACTCAAATATTCACAAAAGTTCATCATTTAATTTTGATAAAAGGATAAACACGTCAATGTAAGACCAGGGTAAATCCCACAATATCTGTTTGACACTTCTACACCATCACTAAATATATTGAGCAATTACTTACTTTAAGACGAGATGGCATGATAGATAACACAAAAGCAAACAATAAATAAATAAATAAACAGAACAAAAAAAAACATGGAAAATAATAAGTGAAACGCATGTTTCCTTCGTTTGCGTAGTGCTCAGAATCAATTCAATTTATGTGCTTAAAACACAATTTTACCAGCTTTATTTTTTTACACTCGATATTAACGAAATGAAGTCAAGAATTCTAAATATAAAACCACGAAGTATTGGAAAACGTTTTAAATCAGAAAAGGTCACTAGGTCGTAATCTGGTTAATGTTATATTGATATCGATACAGATTAATAGTTGGACTTAAACACGGGTTCAATTCGTGACCTACAAGGATCATATAGATTAATATGTCATGTATCTATGTATAATTCCTTGTTCTTAGGAATCATATTTTTCGTCAGATTAGGTAATATGTTCCTGTATCAGCTGTAATTCAAACCGTTACCAGCTTCGAAAAAGATTAAATAGTGCCCGTGTGATCGGTACAATGAAAATAAAAGATTAAATAGTGCCCGTGTGATCGGTACAATGAAAATACCAAACAAACTGGAGGATAGAGTTGCTAGCGCTTTTTCTTTGACTTTGTATGATAATTTTTATAAAAGCCAATGCTTCAAATAATATTATTAATATATTGTTGATAAACTGTACAAAATTGGCGTTTGTTATGAATAAAATACAAAAATTGTCTGACGTCATATCAATATATACGGAACAATCAAAGGCGCCTTACAAGACGTCTTTGATAATTCAACATTTATTCAGTATGGTAATAAATGCACATTGAACCTGAAAAGTATGTAATTTAACCTGAAAAGATACTTTGTTTCTCAAATATTGTTTTTTGATCAATATCAATGACAGCTTTCAAAATTTATAGAAAATAGTTCTTCAAATAACAGTGTTTTAATTATAAAGAAATATTTTGAAGTATCAAATATGTAATTTTTCATATTTTTGTTTTGCATATATTATATTATATAACTTTTCAACGTATGCATAGCTTTTGATATAGTATGCACGGTTGCTATTCAGTAAATATTTGGAACAATTTGACATGTTCTGTGATAAATCGCGTCTATAATTGATGATATTGTACCATGTTTATAAAACCCTCCAGTAATTTATCATATTATGTCGTGTAGTGGTGACTCTGACCAGTTAATTGATTGTGCTGCGGGACCGAAATTGGTTGCGAGTTGAAACAAAAACTAATTTCCTGTAGAAATGGGAAGCTGAGATATTAACGTGGCATCGGCTCTCCCTCTCAGTAAGTCGAATGAGATAAAAGATATAAACAAGATCTATCTAAGAATAGGATAGGCCCAGGAGCTTGGTTTGATGCATCGTTTGACAGGAAATTAACCAAATTTGGGAGATACTTCAACTGTACAAGCAATTTTGCAGTTAACCTTTTTTGCCTGTGGCACTCAATAAAAAGATTCATAAACAAATGAGTCTGTTAATTACAATAAAATTGGGCAATCAGGCGCATGATATTGGTGTTTAGACCTAATAGCGCACAGTGCCAAAGGCCAACGAGCCCGGCGTTTGATGCTGCCTGGCACTACTGCTGGTCTCGGCTGTAGCAGCTCATCCCGTTCTGTCGCAGTCTCGCTGTATCTATTCTTATGTGTTCGATATAAGATAACATCTCCTAATAATCCCGTTTTGAACTTCATTGAAAACAATCAATTCCATTGATAGTTTTAGATTAAAATGAATATCTTATTCAAGTTGAAGGTAAATATGTTTAAACTAGACTGTAACAAAGGTAAACAATGCATGTCCTTCTTTTAAGATTAATAGACATATATTATAATGAACTTACTATTTTGTATTTTATTAAGCACAACACATTCATTTAGCACTCATTTAGCACAACACATAGAAAAATAGGTGATTAGCAGAAAGTTAACTTAATTGTCGTTGGAACACATTAATCCCCCCACCCACCCACACACACACACACACACACACACAAAATAGTTCTAGTAAATAGCTCTGTAATTACAAACGTGTTCCGTGCTGACATTATATCATGAACAACACATTCTACAAAACATATTCGGTTACCAAATAAAACCAATAGAACTAGAGCAATGTGACAATCCTTAATTACTCGTTTTATAAATTTTCATTTAAACATAATTGTTTAGTTGTTTTTATAGATTTTCATAGGAATTTATATTATGTATCTTCAGGTATGGTTCCAGAATCGGAGAGCAAAGTGGAGAAAAAGGGAAAAAGCTCTTGGACGCGAAAGTCCGAACTTCCTTCAAGGAGATACCGGACCTTCTCTTGGAGACCTGCCTCATATCCCAACCGGAAGCGGCTATCCGTCACCATCTGATCCCTACTGGTCAAGCCGTCTGACCCATCTCACAGGGGTAAATCCTATGATGGCCTTTCATCAGAACAATATCAGCAGTATGGCAGCAGCTCATTATATGCAAGGCAAAATGCCGTTCGGAGGACTTCTAGCTAACTATGTCGTGAACACAAACTCATTCGGGATACCTGGAATTTTACTAGGAGGAGGAATGCCTGGAGTACCGTCGTCATCATTATTGTCCCCTTCGTCGTCACGATTCAACCTTGACCCCGAATCCCTTGACCTGCGAAGGTCAAGCATAGACAAACTTCGTTTAAAAGCCAAAGAACATTCTGCTTCTACTGAAGCGGCCGATTTATCGCCATAGATAATGTTGTTTTCATATTTCAACTATCATCATATTGGCGATGAATGCTGTAAAAATATTTTAAGCGCACATGTTGCGTTGTGCTTTTTTAATGTACAATTCATAGTGTATTGGTAATGAATAAGTCACTTGCCAATACCGAGTAGATTGATAATGTCATGACGTATAGTTATACAACAACGTGACGTCATGATGTATAATTACACGTCAATATGATGTCATGATGTAATTTCTTGTCAACATGACGTCATGATGTATGATTTTACGTCAATTTGACGTCAATAAGTATTATTACACGTTAATATGCCGTCATGATGTAAGGTTGAAGTTTCACGTTCTGTTACATTATGATAAGACGGTACTGTTAACTGTACTATCCTATTTCGATACTTCGGTATCAAATGCCTAGGAAATATTTAAAAAATAATCTAGTCATTTGTCAAAATGTGTAATTGTATTATGTTTTCTGCATTTTTATACTTATTCAATTTTATCAAACAAAACGTGTTGCAATTGTGCTATTATCGTATGAAGGCGTAGTAATGAACTTAATTCTTTTCCATTTTTTACTTTTTTAATATTTTGAAATATTTCAAATAGCTCAAAAAGTACGCAGTTTTTCTTTTGTTTGAAACTTACCTAGTTTAGTGACATTAAATTGAAACTCAACCACAGAGACCTATTATTACAGTCATTCCACAATGATTAGGGTACATTTCAATTGTGTTAGATGAAATTACTTTATAGTTATTTAGAATAGTTTTGAAATTCCGGTGAGTTTCTTACTTGAAGAGTACTAATGACGATGCCAATCCATGATGACATCATTTCAAATGATTTTTGTCAAAAGAAAGAAAGTTATGATGTTATTAATAATATTTAAGGAATGACCAAGCTTTTGTTTTGGTATATACGGTATATACCGTATGTACCAAAACAAAATCTTGGGCATTCTTTATAATTTAATTTTAAAAAAGTAGACAAACACGTTGTAAATGCACAGTTAAAGATTTATTTAATTTTTACGTAAACTAAACAATGGCGCTAAAAAGAGCTGCGTTGTAAAAAGTAGTTCCGTCATCAGTTGTTTTTCTTTTTAGGTATATACGATATATACCAAAATATTGTTATGGGGGAGATAGGCAAAATTAAATTATTTAAGGATATTTGCTAACTGTCTAATATGTGTTAACATGTAAATTTGTGACAGAGTTATCCCCCCTTCAAAAGTTTTAGATAAACATGGAAAAAATAGCATATTCCTAAATATACATAATTGAAGTGATCATTAATGTACAATGTAACATCAAAACATCACTAATTCCTGCTTTTGCAAATGAAGCATTTTCATATCTGTTCAGAAAGTAAAACAAAGTTGCTTCCGGAGATCGCATGACTCGAGTGCTATTGGCTTTTTATTTCAAATAGCCTGAACAAAAAAATGGTTTCTTGATCAATATTTCGAGATTTATCTCTGCTGCAATGTCAACGAACCAGGATTATAACGTTTTGTGACAAGACATTACAGTGACAAGGCAGCACTGACTACATGACCCCTTTCAGCTAATTTCTACAGTGATTATTGCATCTATAGATTGTTACTCTAGTAATGTGTTCCATAGTCTGGTTATCACTTACAGGAGGGAATCTGAAGCACATGAAAAGAACAGATTGCTGGACACAGAAAAACATGTATGATGTGTATACCGTAATGCTTAATGCTACACTATTTTTTTAATATATTTTATACGCATCTATATATTTGTTTTTATGTGTCTGCAACTGTAGTCAAACTCCTTTCCCATATAATTATCTATATATAGGGAAGCACTTAGCAGGGGGAATAAGCTTGCAAAAACACTCTCCAATTAATTCTATTGTATGGCGAGGGATGAGCTTGCCATCTTAAGTTGGTGGTGGGATGCCACTTTGTTGCTGGTAACAGATAATTCAAGCTCTGCATTACCTAGGTATACAAATTAAATTTAGATTATGTAACATATTTTAAGCATTCATTTTCATTACGAAAGAAATTGATATGTCATTGCACTGCTTTTTTTTAAGGTGTAGCAGACTGGACTTGCATGGTCAATCCTCGGTGACCAGATACAAATGTAGCTAAATTGGGTGAGAGTCTGACTAGAGTTCGGAGGGTTCCAGGTTCGAGCCCCAGTCTGGCCGTGCATTTCTCTTTCTCCTGTTACAAATTTGGCGCCCAACAAAATATACCCACAGAAGATGATATAGGGTCTCGTTACTCCAACAGCGTTAGAGCTGAAGGTTTAAATGGCGAGATGCTTTTGACAGGCCCCGCGTCGCCGTCGGCAAAATCATATCCAATAGAAAAAAAGCTGACCAGCAACCTCTTATGTTATAGGAGTACAAAGAATTAGTGCATGCTTTCAAAATAAGAGGTTGCAGTCGGCAAAATCATATCCAATAAAAAAAAGCCGACCAGCGACCTCTTTTGTTAAGTTGTATTAAATTTGGTCTCGCGTGTCTTCAGAGTCCAAGACTTTGTTTTAAGGAGGGAGGAATGAAACGGAACTGAACTGGGTCGTCGGCGACCAGATCACTCAATTGGTAGTGCGTCACTTAATTGTCTTGCTGTGCATTTCTCTTTCTTCCTGTTACAAAGGCATCGACCTTAAATTTCTGTGTATCTTTTTAAAAACCAAAATTCAATAAATTCAGATTACATATCAACTAATTCCAATGTGAATTGTTTGGCTGGGGTCTTAGTTGATTATCATGGGCTTGAAATGAATGATATCCAAGCCAATAATTTACAAGGCTTGTTGAACCTATGATCAAGATATCTGAAGGGGTAAGAGAGGCATGACATGACATGATCTTCAATATGTTGAAGTAGGTCATTAACCGGTAGAAGAGAGGCCTTGCAAAATAGTGGGTGTAACCCTGTACTCCAGAAGCTAAATTAACTCTCTTAATAATCAAAGTGCTAACAAGGATGTGACAGTTCCTTAAAAGTATTTAAATACACAAAATAATGAACTGCATTGTGTTGCCTTTTTTAGATCATACATGTAATAAGCAATATGGCGATTGATATTGTACCTAGATCCCACCAAAACGAAACTGCACCTGAAGGCTGACTGCCGTCTGTGCCTGTAGTAAACAAGCACCTGTTATTTTGTGTACTACGTCATCAATTCATGGGTAACGTTAATGTTGCAGTGTGAAATGCACTTGTTTGCAACATTTTCCCTCGAGAAAACATGTTTTGTTTATTTACATGTAAACCACACTTCATCACACCGGAGAATAATAGAATGGGCGCGGTCAGATACGCTATATCAGTATACTAAATGAAGGAGTGGTGTTACAGCCAATACATTTTTATTTCCGGTTAGAGGTCAATGTCTGACGTCAGCATGCAGGCCGACCATTTGCACTGCCAAAACTTGCCCGATTGTTAATCTTAAAAACGACCAAATTGTTCAAGTCTTTGTATCCATTGTAGTCTGCATTCTTTAAAGAATACTATAATATAAGCACGACATCGTGACAGTTTTTGAACCCACCTGTACGTGCATTAGACCACGAACCATATTACTAGGTCAAAGGTTAAATATGTCCCTGATCAACCAATTGTAAGCCCCTTAGGTCACAGGCATGTTACATGACGGTGAGTGTTTTCTGAATATTATTTGCTGATAAATTTGTTGTGAATGGTTTGGGTTGGGTTGGTGTAAGTCCCTGGTGGCTATTATGGGCTCTGTTTTTTCCAAAATGTACTGTTCTGCTGCACATGTGCAATATATCGCCGTGATCGTCCCGATCGGATCTGTCGATTGCGATAATGCTTTGTTCAGAATGGGGTCATGTTGAAACATAACTTTAGCTTTGGAAAGCCTCAGTAACTTACCGGGAAGTGTCACTTCATTTGTCAGTCCAAGTATATAAACTATTTCCTCTGACCCCATGGCAAATGATGATTGTGCAATTTAACACAGTTGTTAGCGCGAGACGATTATAGACCGTTGTTAAACATGTCTGTATGAATGTTCATATAAACAGCACTTGCTTCTTTAGCAGGTTGTTGAAAATGTCTATTTTGAATCCGATCTGCTTGGCGGTAGAAAATAATCCGTCTGTCTATCCTCTCAGGGTATTATGGGTTTAAAGACCTTTTAGTTTAATGAGTTGTGGTATCATTTTTCATAAGTCGTATTTTGTCTAACCCAAAATTTGTTGATACGATCACTGAACACAGATTTTTCCATTGAAGGGGAAAATGGCTTTAGAACGATTTTGTAAATAATGGCCTCCTTATAGTCATGTGCGATACATTGTCCGCCATTTGTAAGCAATCGGATTTGGTTTGTTGATGATACAGATATTATTTCAGAACGGTTATAAACTGTGTCTATCGTATATTGATATGAATAGGTTAATGTTGTATCCTAATTATAACTGTAGACGGTAACTCTGATTTATAAATACCACACATTTTTTTAAAACGAGAGTGATAAAATCTAATAAAATATTTGGTAGTACATATAGTACTACTTACTTCAGTCTTGTATAATGATTATAAACATATAATTTTTGTGGGTCCAGCACCTTTGACTACCTAGCTATAATGCTGGATTTCATAAATTGACATTTACAAGACATCCACATAGCAACAGTGAATAT
>JAUMHH010113976.1:0-21288 GCA_032359455.1 Chlamys rubida
ATAAATCTTTAACTGTGCATTTACAACGTGTTTGTCTACTTTTTAAAAATTAAATTATAAAGAATGCCCAAGATTTTTTTTCGGTATATACGGTATATACCAAAACAAAATCTTGGTCATTCCTTAAATAATCCAAATTGTCACTAATGAGGACAAATGCAATTTCTATACAAAGTCAACATTATCAACTGAGAAGAAAGCAAAATAAAAGAGGTATGCCCACTCCCACATTACCCCAACATTATTATAATAACGGAGTTGTGCCAAGATAAACTTGAAGGGAAAGTATGGTGACACTCTTCAGTTTGTCTTCTGTCAAATAATCAACTGAATACACAATCACTAGGCTCGTAGTCATTAGGAGCACGTCTTAAAGTGCTGTCGACCTACGGGACATCACTGGAGAGCTGATTGTTGACTTATTGATACGACCACAGGGCCCAGTTGTCCAAAAGGGGGTTAGCTTAATCACTGTTTAACGACATTTTTCAACCTTAAATAATTTCGTCAATATACAGAGAAAAATCTCACAAGTATGCATGTACATTTACTCTACTAAATATTTGTTATCTGAAAAGTTGTATCTTATTCAATGGTTTCGTTACACAAAAAATAAAATTTGCGCTAATCACCTTTTGAACAACTGGGCCCCTGTAACAAACGTAATATTAGATTTAAGATTCAAACTAGACAATGGCCGCTACAGATGTGTTTCTGTTTGGTACCAGTAGGAGTATTGTGATTTATATAACATTTGATACAGACTGAACTCAATATAGAAGGACTACACGAGTTGAAAGACAATACAATGGTTGGTTATGGAGAGTTCCATGCATGCTTAAAAGAAAACCGCTCGTAACAAATTATTCAAGAAATTCACTATGAATTATTCTAAATAAACAGTAGCCATACCTTAATTTACAGACGCTTGAAACACATTGCCGAGCATTTCAGTATTTTGTTATTAGATAGGTTTGATTGACGTTGGAAACATATTTTCATGAGTACTCATGTATTGATTTAAATTCACTTATCCTCTAACCCAAGGCTGAAAATGAAAACGCTATGCCCGACATCATATCAGGCATAGGGTCACGTTACTAACACAACACGATTGAAACTATCGTATCCGCTTTGGACAGAGTATATGTTGTGTTGAGCTAACGATTCGATTTAACGAGAACCTACATATATCATGTGCGATGAGGAACGATCGATACGCCATGACTGTGTTCGAAAACTATGAGGTTACTTGTCAAAGAAGGCGCCTTGGGACCGATCATTTAATAATGAAAAAAGTGACGGATCACCCCAGTTCCGGAAGCACAGATCTATCCACTGGTGTCTAAACATGATATATATTTCTGTAATAAACTGGTACCGACGTGAAGCTCTGACCCCGAGACCCGCTCCACTTACCGGCTCCCTAAGGCCAATACCATATTTATTTCCTGCTTCTATTAATTAGGAAATAAATGAATACTGATCTTTTCACAACTTTTTTTAGGGGAAAACACAAATTGCTTGATATACATGTACGAATAAGAAGCGAACATAATGTCGAATTAGATGGGATTTTAACATGTTTTTCGCAGTTAACGGGATTTCGTTATGCTATATATTTTAACACTAATGCAGCAGAAGAATGCGGTCGTATTACTAGACTGGAATATTAGCCTCGGTGATTAGGATTTATTACGGCTACATACAACGAGTCACTAGAGTCTTATTAGCAGATGTACTTTAAACACCATACATCTGTACCGTAAATATTATAAATGGAGGTCGTGTGCTAGAGTGTCTGATGGCACAGAAACACCGAATCTAAAGTCAATTAGTTACTGCACTTTAAAAAAAACATTGTTATATTTTATTTAATTACGATGCTGATCCATACGAATTAAGACTTCGAATGACAAGCAGATAAATAAGTATAACATTTAAAAATACACCATGAATTTGAATTAGAACTTAAATATTCAATAATTCAATCAACAATTATATCGATACAACACCACGTGAAGAATTACAGAGACAGCAAAGCAACCGGAAACACAACCGGAAACACAACCGGAAAGACAACCGGAAAGACAACCGGAAACACAACCGGAAACACAACCGGAAAGACAACCGGAAACACAACCGGAAACACAACCGGAAACCTCAACGTAATGCTATACGAGGTGTCCCTTTAACGTAACTGTTGCGTGAACTATATTTAGCACACGTCATGATATCTGCTGTGGAACTAATTTAATTAGGCCGTCACGTTTCTAGCATTACGCATACATATATTTTATCATAATATAGATGTAAAGTACATGATTATGGTGATTGAAGCCGACACGGTGGGACAAAATTAATCATGATGCGTCTATCCGGAAAAAAACATGCTACATGAACTTAAAGCATAGGGCAATGAATTAAATCTGATATTTTCAAATTATAATGCATTTGTCACGAGCATTGTGTGTTTATTAATTACTCGTAGCGTTTAGGAGCTAGTCGATCAACTTCCTGAGACGAAAAGTGCGTACAGATCATGATTAAATAACGGTGAAATAGCCGAAGTACGTCTATGATGGAGACTTATTGACCTGAGAGTGTATTATCTAACCTGGTATTTTTCAAAGATATATCGAGAAAATTATGAAGTCTTAACCTCATAATCAGGAAGTTTACTATGTTTTAGAAAAGAAACACTTGTTAACTTTGGTGATATACATATTTATTTTATGTCGTAAATTATAACGAAAAGGATATCGACATTTTATTAATTTCTTTGGCAAACATATTTTTCTGTATATGTTAAATTTATCCCAACAACAGAGTTGCTTTCTAGGGACGCTCTGATATTTCTCCCTCTTTCGCGTCCATTCTTCTTTTTTACATCTGGTCCACTCTTCTTTGCCTTTCTTTCTAATCCTCTCAAAAGGTAAATTATAAATCTCTCGCTCTAAAATCAATCCCACAATCCCCCCTTCCTTGAATTTACAAGCTCCTTCTATGAATGTGATAGATTGGTTTTTGCAGTTAATTTATATTAACAATTCCATGCATACACTTATATTGTTCATTTTCATCACATTCAAATTCACAAGGCCAGGAAACCTCCTAAATTCATACAAACTAATATCGTTTTCAGTCAGAGCTGCTAGCCCGCTTGTCAAAACGGTTCGAATATCCAATTATACAAATGTAAATCAGCTCCGATACTTTTTTGAAATGAAACATCGAGTACTTGATTTCAGCATGCTTGGCTAAGTCAGTCGTGTCTAATGATACGTAGTAGGCCTAGTATGATATTCAATACCGTCCTGACAACAGCAACTATATACTCTCTCCGTTACAAACCCAATCCGGCAATTACAAGCGCCTTACTAACCTCGATTCTCTGACTGATCGATTGGTGTGCAACCCCCATACAACTTGCCTCCACAGAGTTATATCAGTATCAGGAGATATCAAATTAAAAAAGGAAGCGTGAAAAACGTAACTCTTCCGACAGGAAGTTACAAAGTTTTGCCAAGTCAGTCAAAATAATGCGGCAGTAATTTCAAGTGTAACGAATTTATAACATTCGTATGGATTTCAGCGGATAATAAAAAGAGAAGAATCCTCCTTTTTCACCATATGTTTGGCTTTGGGAAAAATTAGTTAGAAAATTGAAACATTTGTTTTCCGGGAGCTATGTTTGTTTATTGCTTAAATCATTTTGTAACTATTTTGAGATTAACTGTAAAAGCTAGCACGTATCACAAACGATTCATCAGTATATCGGGACGTATTTACGGTCCTCTGTCCTTCTTCCTTAGCAATTTTTCCAAAACAATTTGAAAATTTACTATGTAGCTTACTATCATATACTTCCGGAATTTAAAATAAAAAAATAAAAAAGCCCATCAAAACAAATCATTTTTGATTTATTTTTGACATCTCTCATAGTTTCAAGGTGTAAATAAGCTTCATTTAAGCTGCTAGAGCTTATTACAGAAATTACCGGTTAGAGTGACATTATCGAAATATACATGTGAAATCAGGCGCGTTATATCAAATCAGAGGCATCTCCATTTCTGAGAGATCTCCTGACATGTTTAACAGGAGCAGGATAGTGCAGGGAGAACCCACGTTCACTGATGCAGATGACAGTGGCAAAGAAGCTTAAAATTGGCAGCTGCAGTCGAGCGTTAACTTTGAACGGAGTGCAACAGGTCTTCTAGGCGGATTGTATGGACGCAGTGTTAACGGATGTTGTTGGGTTAGTGTGATGAAGGTAAACGAGGCAGAGTGAACGGTAACAGTGTTAACGGATGTTGTTGATAAGTGTGATGAAGGTACATTGTAAACGAGGCAGAGTGAACGGTAACAGTGTTAACGGATGTTGTTGGGTTAGTGTGATGTAGGTAAACGAGGCGGATTGAATTGAAGCATTACTAACAGACATTATACGACGAATACAAATATAATAACCTTCCTCTAAATTGATTTTGGAATTTTCTTTGGAGTGAAAGTGTAAGTGTACTATCGATGGCCAGGTAGACCAGTTTATATTCAGTACACTGCTATTGGGTTTTGCTGTTAAATCCATTTTCATTATTTTCGTTCAAAATTTTTCCGCTAGGGTGGTATTCCTTAAAAGAAATCATTTACAAATGTTACAATTATGCTGGAAAAACCTTCAGAATAATAGATAAATTACGGTGAACCTTTTATGACAGATGTGTCCCATTATCACGAAAAGTGCAATACTATGTTAACGAACGCGGGAACATTATTCACGAGCCCTCGAGTCTTATTCTTATAAGGCTATAACCCCGTATATTGCAAATGACACTATGTTATATGGCTTCGAGTTGTTCAGAGGAAGACAATAAATGGATACATTAGGACAGAGTTACGGTAGTTTTGCCCTTGGGATAACAAACAACAGGCCCTGCAGTAACGGAATGCAGACAGGAAATCTCAAAAAATATCTCTATTTTTTTTTGTAGATCATTAAATTGCAACTATATCAAAACGTGGCTGTCTAGATAAGAACACCAGTATATTACTGCCTTCGGGAAATTGCTGTCTTTATATGTCGTATACTGCTTACAATATCCAACGAATGCTGATCTAGACATTAAACTCTGCAATGCAAACGCCTAGCCTGCAACACGTACAGAGTTATATTTGCGTTCTCGCAACATCAAACAACCCATATCATACTCTTAAAGCACTGTAGGACCAGGGCCCGTATTCATGAAGTAGTTTTTATGTTCAAGCTTAAATTCTGTGCTCAAACCGTTTTGATAATTATCATATACACATCTTAATAGAGTACTATAGTATATTAACGATACGGTTTGTCTTGAAAGGTATTCAGGTGTCCCTTGTCTTCCAAACACGATACAAGAAGTGAGTCGCTGAGAACATACTAATACTTTTTGTGTATTAAATATCAATCATATCAAAAATACTAAATTTTGACTTTGATGCTAAACATATTTCGTATTCACGTGAACATTACCGTCGCTACAATTAGGTATGCCTGCACCACTGCCAAACACTGTAATCTAGCATTGTGAGCGGATGTTTTCCCCACACGACTATAGCTTTGATATATCATTCCTGACAAGAAACACATACCTTGCGGAACTTTTAAGAACAGATAATGAAAATGAACAAAATGTGATCAATAACATCGTTCTGAGTTTTAAACATTCAGCGCGGCTTGACCGGGATTCGACCCCTGGATTTGAGATTGTTATATTTTGCTCTCACCGATTGATCTACCTGGTCAACGGAAATGTCCTGACCAGAATTTGCTACTGTTATATCCTTAACCAAAGTAAGTAAAGAGAACTGTACAAAAAACACAGTGCAGTGGAACAGGGAACCTTATGGCAAGTACTTGTTGTTAATATCTTATAGCTCCAGATCAGCATACTACATCTTGGCCCAGTTGTTTAAAAGGTGATTAGCTTAATCACTGTTTAACGACATTTTTTAACCTTAAATAATTTTGTCAATATACCAGGGAAAATCTCACAATTTTGCACGTAAAATCCCTCTACTACATAATTGCTATCTGGAAAGTTGTAACTAATTCAATCGTTTTGTTTTAAAGATACACAAATATTAAAATTTGTGCTAATCACTGAATAAGCTAATCACATTTTGAACAACTGGGCCCTGTAGTGCTCTTTAGTCATTATGTTATTATTGATTGAATACGTAAGATAGAAACACAGTCAACGAAGAACAGACAAGCTCTGTACCAGTCCCGGGTAACGATCTCCTTCACAACGGCGCCAAGTCGAGAAGTAACGACGACAGTAACCACTGAAGCACTGTCATCCTCCGTACGATGAAAGCTTGTAATGATCCTACTTACAAATAGTTTATTTAGAAAATAATTGCATTGACTGCAATATTCATAACAAATAAATTGACTGTACACTTCAAGAAAATTGAAACCCTCAGAAGCCTTGATTTGAAATAGCGAGCCTTTCTATAACGCACAAAGAGACAACATGCCGCTGGCTAGGTAACAGCTTGTCGGATTAAACTTTGGACGTATTAAAATACAGTAATACAGTAAGATCACTTCGTAATCTCATATAGTTCGTATGCTGTTTATTCTAGTACACAAGTTTCTTTGTCCTTTGCTCATAAGTCATTGAGTATTTGTTAAGCAACGGGAGCAGATTTATAAGTGTTAAAATATATTTGCATAATATACACTGTAAGACCAACCGAAGAAATGCTAATTGGTGTTCTTTCGTTGTGCAGAATGCAATATAGTCGCAGTGGTAAAGGTTGCCTAGCATTTACTCTTAAACCTGGCAAATGTATTCACCCTTGTGTGCCGACGTTTTAGTATAGTGTGTAGTTGTGTGTCTGGATAACATAACATATCTAATATGTTCTTGTCATATTAAAATCGCACTATTGAATTAGAAATAACTTATCAGCGACATGAGGTCGGTGCATTACAATAACAGCAGATACACTATGTGGACATGTTTACATGTAAAGAAATGATAAGGTAACCAGACTTTCCATCATCGTTCTGTCTGGAGTCGTTAGCACGAAATCTCATTTTCAAAGCCGACGCGAGACACGTTATGTGTCGATGCTTATTGTATACAACAAGACAAAATCGGAAGAAAGCCGACTACTTAAGGCACATCCGACTCTACAGGGACTTATGTAAATTCAAACGCCTTTTCTCTAGACAAAAAAGTCCACCTGAACTATAAAAACTGCTACTGAATGTGGCATTACCAACATGTACTGTCTGGTGCTAATCCATGTTCAAGCATACAGTATGGACGTAAGAATACTGTCCCATTCACGTAACGGAAGGTAAAAAGCAGAGCGGCGAGATTAAATCTGGTCGCTTGTACAATAAATGATGCGATTGATTTCCGGAGTGCCATACACAGACAAGTATTTCCGCGTATAATAATGTGTAAGCATCTTGAAAGTTAACTATATTTAACATGCGCAGTGAGTGTGTTTATCACACCGGAAGTTCAATGTGAAACCTTCAATGGTGTTGATTGTACTTTGTAGATGTTGTAAAACCAGTCCAGTTCCATGGGTGAACACTACACCGCGCTCTGTTGAGATAGAGATCATACAAAATAAATAAATTTAACTTTCGTTACATTTAGACTAACTCCCTGTGTGATCGACATTTAGAAAGATCGCAGTACATGTAAGAGACACCTCTCTGCTAACTGCGTAACTGAAAATGATCGAGTTTTCTTAATCAGAGCAAAAAAAAAAGCATTCTACGAATATTTTGATACACTTGGAAACATCTATTTCTCCAAGATTTACAGTGCGAATGGTTCAATACTGCAAATATTTTAGTCTTGCAGGTGATTGAGTATGAATTATCGCCGAAACTCAATTTCCAATGTCTCGTTATAACGGAATGCATTATGTATGTTATGTATCTTGCTTTCACACATTTGCATTTATAAATGTATTTATTTTGATACAGTCTTTCAACATTGAATTGCCACACGAATCACTAGCAATACAATTGTCTTTTGTTTTATTTCAAGGACAATGACATTGATGCAAAGCAGATTAGCAGTCTTAAAGGAATTTACATTAACAGCAGTCAGGCAATCAAACATCTGGAATGACAGCGATAAATAAACAAAAACAAAGAAACTTTGTATTGATTACCGACAATGCTCCATTAAAAAGAATTATTGATGTAGTAAACGGAAAACTGCTATGGCAGAATGGTTTGATAAAGACGAAATAACAAACAGAAAGATAAAATATCTGAAATAAACGCAGACGTAAAATTGAAAAGCACACACAGCGATTGGGCTTACTATGGTTTATGAGACATTCGAAGATAAAACAACTGCCACATCAGCATTGTCTGAAGTTCGAAAAGCAAACCTGCATTGGAAGTGGTATAGAAAACTCATATCACAGCGTAAACACAAACATAATTTTTTGTATATTATAGCAGGAAGAAAAACACGAAGAAATTTTAAAAACATTATGAAGAACACCGGCAACCCAAAACAGTGACAGAACAAATGGTCGAGGACATTGTTTTTATACATACGTCTATGTTTCTTCGTCACTACGATTGCTAGTTTGAAACAACAAATTCCTTGAAGACTTTACAAATCTTAGTCCATACCGGCATTTAGATCAGAATTATTGTATACACCACTTATGCCGTTAATCTAGCAAACTTCTACAATCAGCAAGTGTCGGCTGTATCTAGCACTATTATTACTTTTAGCGTGTTGGGGATATGGAAATGATATACTCAGCTGTAGGAGTGAAGGGTAAGAACCTCGGCAAATCTCATTTTATAACTAAAATCTTAACATTCGGTTAATATTATCTGATATCTCAAACGTATATTTGTATGAATAAAACTTTAATGCATTTAAAAGAAATTGTTCACAATTTCAAGAAATATCTTAAACTCAAGATTAGTCAAACATCCACAAAACAACACGACTCATTATAAAGCGTTAGTTAGTCACACTACATATAAACATATAAGTCGGTGGCACGTCCATTGAATAAAGATGCCATCCCACAATGAATTAAAAGGCTATGAAAACATCTAATTCCCAGCACAATACGTGTAAATGCTAAAAGTGATGGGTGATTTTTAGAGGGCAATTAATGTTAGTAAACCAAGACTATATAGATCCTTATTTTAGGCAACACAACGGCCAACCTTCAGATAATCTATGTATATGCCGGCGATAATTCCCACGTCACATGACATAGACCACTCTATAAGTTGGACAATTCTTCTTTTCTTTCCATTTTATTATCTTGTTACTCTCGCGAAATTTCCTAACCAACGATTCAGGGTCTCACTTAAAATCCCATCAATCTTAGCAATGCACGTGGATTTAATTTCACCTGCCGTATGTGCAGTGAATGGTGTTTAATGAAATTGGGGCTTACATTGAGCATTCTCAATACATTTTATTTTGGTGACATGCTACAAATGTTTGGCGTGTTACAGTCTCGATGGAATACGTGGGGAAACTAAATAAGCAGGACAGCAAAGGGAAAAGGGCGCAAGGAGACAAGGACAAAATCCTACAGTATTACAAGGAGATGTTGGCAGCATTGGGAAACGAAATTAACCCATCACTGCTTTACCTATAGTATGTACTTCATACATATTAACGTCGATAAAAATAAGTAGATCAACGGAAACCAACATGATTGATCTTGTATAGAGCATATATATAATGCATATAAATATGTAGATTTCGGGAAGAATAGCAATAATTGGCAAAAAATCTAAATATGATATAAATCACAAATCATCAATTATATCAAAACATACAAATAAACGCCGCATGATAAACGGTTTCCACGCCCAACTCTCGCGGGACGAGATTATAAATAAAACGTTTTCTACTGTCGACACCAGATATGAAATATTGGTCCTTAGAGGCATGTAACACAGAAAATTTGGCGTGAGTGTATCATTGTCCGATAACTTCACATACTAGATCAATGTGTTCTTTGTTCGTTGAAAGGTGTATCTGTTATAAATTATTGATCAAAACAAGAATTCTATCGCATAATTTTGTGCCGTACTGCTAGAAGCAAGGGATTGGATACTAATATAGCGTTTAAATATAGTACAGTTGATCAGGATATGATCACTTAGAAGTATACAGGAGATCAAACCTACACCGTCACCGGAAGTCTGAAGTGAGAAATAGCTTGCTTGCTGTCCTAATGAGCCGCTGTTGGGGTATTAGATAGCAATACCAGATATGGTACTTCCATACACTTGTTTCATAATTTTTGTGAAATAAATAAAATTTATATTTAGGTACAGTTCATTATTTGAAACCTCACGAGCATGTACAAAAATTATCTAATCATTTAAAATCGAATTGAAGGAATATTTTAGGTGAAATGATAAATTTAAGAAGTAAGATATTGAATTTGTTCAAAATAACATTTGAATGTGCTACTAGGATTCCACTGAGGGTGACATCGTTTTCCAAAAATAGAGCTCTGTCGCTTACTCTATTAAAACTAGCTCACTAATTATGTCCTGAAAATGAAACTGAAAAATTGGTAGGAATAAATTATCCAACGAAAATCACTCTAACTACGTAATGCCATTATCAGTGTACCGCCGTCTGAAGAAAACTCAGGCATATCTAACTTACACTTTTGAAAACACATACTTACACAATTTTCAGTCCCACTGAGGAAAGTAGCAGCAGTGGCCAAACGTGAAATTAAAGAGTCGTATATTGAAGTTTAAAAAGGGTAAAACCGGAACGTCGATAGGTATGGCTACCACGAGTGGAAAGACATTTACCAACTACTTATTTAGAGAAATAAATACTCATTAAAGTATTAGTTTACAAACAGCAAAACAGTTACATTTCATGTTAAAGATTATATTTTGTCGCATTGGAATGGTTTATTGGAGGCTTTAAAGTTCCTATACTATAAACTAAGCATAATTTTCAATTCAAAGGTACGTTCAGGTGTCATCGTTGTGTTAGTATCATATTAAACGTTGTCTACATTTCCCGTGTTGTTGACTTCTCTCCACTTTCAATCTGCTGAAATCAACTGTTAGTTCATACACCACTAACTAGTGTTTATCATTGAAGGACTGTTATGTAATTATCAAAGAATTAATAAAACAATTAATTAAACACAGCCGTTCTTCTTTTTTATTCTATTTACAAAACGATACTTTTACATTAATCAAACGAACAGTCAACAGTACACACTATAACTTGATTAATATCAATATGATGCGTTCGGTAAAAAGTTTCTATTGCGAATAAATAATTAAACAGGAACCATGTCCTGTTTCCTGTTTCCTGCTCATTTATTTAAACATAAATCGTTTAACATGACATAGTTGTCTTGTAAATGTTTTCTAGCATGCGATACATACTGTTCGACGCTAAAGGCTCATTGGATAAGATCTCATCAGAGCTGTGTTTGTTTGTATAAAGGGTTAAACGTCCTCGTAACAGAGCAGTGTTTGTTTGTATATAGGGCTAAACGTCCTCGTACCAGATCTGTGTTTGTTTGTATATAGGGCTAAACGTCCTCGTAACAGAGCTGTGTTTGTTTGTATATTGGGCTAAACGTCCTCGTAACAGAGCTGTGTTTGTTTGTATATTGGGCTTAACGTCCTCGTAACAGAGCTGTGTTTGTGTGTATATAGGGCTAAACGTCCTCGTAACAGAGTTGTGTTTGTTTGTATATTGGGCTAAACGTCCTTGTAACAGAGCTGTGTTTGTTTGTAAATTGGGCTAAACGTCCTCGTAACAGAGTTGTGTTTGTTTGTATATTGGGCTAAACGTCCTCGTAACAGTCATTGTCATATATAGACATTGCCTTGGGAGACGCCTTTAAAAGAAAGCCTTTGGTACTCAGAAAAGACAATATAGACCTCAAGTGTTGCTCGAGGCGGAGAACCATTGTTTCGGTTTCTAATATCCTCTTATCAGAACACACGGAAGAACAACCCGGTTCTGCAGGGGGTCGCACGTTATCGTAGCACGCAAGAACAATTTATATTTAATTTCTATTTAATAAACCAAGCCATTTCACTGAGCAAAAATCTTAAGCAATAGCAGCAAACAGATGAATGGTGTTGTCACAGAAATAAAAGTGGTGTCCATCTTTGTCTAACATTAGTAAGGTTAAGGAAACATCACATGGTCAAAGCCTATATATACTGTATACACCTATGTACATATATCTTGGACAGAGATATCCCACATTATATCCCGTGCATTGCTTTTGCGATCTTATTTGTTGTGCACGTTTACGTGGCATTCGGCACAACATTTCCGACGTTGAAATTTCATTTGGGCCCTCCTTAAACAGATTAACAGCTTTCTTATGGAAGAAATCATATCACGATGAGACCAAAAACGGAATACTTTGTAAATCAAGTAGATTAACTAAAAATAATGAACAGATGAGAACAAAGAATAAAAAATGCACTCGAATGTGATCATATGGTCTCCCCCAGTTAGAATGAGGTACAATTTATCAATCTGTTCAAATACGATTTCTCCCTGGTGAAGCTACTTCTTGTTGACTTTTTTTTTTATAAAACTAAAATGTTGTTTATTGAGTTATCAGTACTATATATTTGTCTATGTCGCTTCATCACCAACACCGACGGTTTATTTCGATTATAGGGATGATCCCCATTTTCTAATCATGACACGTTTTCTTTCTTTATACTAGTATTCCTGTTTTCCAAACCGATTGTATTTTTAAGTCATAGTTGATTTGGTTTTCAAGAGCTTAAACCGAACAGCGTGGTTTTCGTAGAAGATGTCGACTGCTGACTGGCAAACTTTCACAACCTGGCTTTCAAATACAGGTATGTCGATTAAACTATTGACAAGTTTTATAATCGTCATCACTATTTCATTAGAAAAGAAATGAGTTTTTGTTATATGAAAGTGTAAGTGCTAATTAGTGTGTTTGGTTGTCTTTGGCATTACCTCGGTTCTATGAGGACGTGACATAATTTGGAGTCGCTGATGGAGAAAACGCTAACCCTTCCGAGATACATGGTCTTATTATCCTTCTAATAAATAAGGGATCCAAATGTAAACAAAATCTGTACTCATACTGGTCCAAGTTTCAGCGATTTCCAGTTCGAAGCACGGATTTATTGGCACATCGGCATCCTTTTTCTTACCTTTTTAAACCACACTCTTATCAACTAATACGATGCTTGTAACACGCAATCCGCTTTTACACCACATCAATTCACCATTTTTCGTGATGACTTGTATATGTAGTAAATGATAAGACATTTGAATATTTTTATTTTTTACATGTCAGGTTTTTTGATCAATTAAATATCAATATCATTATTGTTTTTATTCCTAAACCAAGTAGATCCGATGTACAGGTTGGACATGTGACACCAAACAAAACTTTGTACTGATGAGACACCTCCCTGTATTATCTGAACAGTGTATCTGTCATTTTTTATTTCATATTATTAACTTCATAACATTACTACCGATCACCAAAATGGTGTTACGCACGGTAAGGGGTATCACAACAGAAATGGTAAAGATAAATAAACAGTAGGTGTGAAAAGAGAAGTTTTGAGAAAAAAATATAGTGGGACAAAAACGGTAGGAAAGGAATATTTTTTAAGAAAAGCAAAACAAACAAGCCATGCAAAAACAAATAAATAAAAACATCCGGAATAGAAGATTAAGATTAATTGTGACAATCGTTTTTATTTTTAGTCCCATCGCTCATCGTTTCTCTAAGGCATTGTTATCGTATACGACTAATGCCATTCCATACCCCGTAACAGACCCGGAACAACTGTACAGCCCTATCATCTGTCACGAAACCAGGCGCATAACATGTTCACGAACCCATTCAAGGTTTGATTGTCAGATGACCTCCTCTGATAGTTTGTCCAGTAGAACACTTAAGACGTAGATGACTTGCAACATATCAAGGACAGCGATTTTTCAGATACCAATAGACGCGTAGGACCATTGGGGTGCATTCATATGCGTATTTCAAGTGTATTAGAAGTCCGTTAGTGGTGTTTTAGGCATGTCATGTTACAGATTTATTGTACAGGGGCTAACTAGATTTAACCATTCAGTAATAAACTGGTCAATACTTTGCTTAAATTTTAAAAATCCTTTTATAGGGGGAAATTGACATTCTTTGATTAGTTTTGTTTGGTTTGGAAAAAAGTAAAAAAGGGAAAAGAGAATATTTAATCCAGGCGTGCGAAGAGATGGATATCTCTACTAGTTTTCTCATATTCATAATTGAGTGTTAGTTTCAATTGTCGATAACTGACCTTCCGAGTCATGAATGTATATAATATATTTTAACGATGGTGCTAAATGCTTACACCACAACGTATTGACTAGAACACAAACTTACCGATGGAAAGACAATGAAAGATTTTAACAAACAAGAATAATTTTCACCGTCAGAAAGTCAAAAGCTAAACGAAGAATCCTGACCTCTATACAATCTATCCCATAAATTCCGGTCGCATCTCGATGTTGCAGTGGGAAGCAATTTCGTTTTAGGTTTTCAATAAGAAGAATTTAAAGAAAAATAATATTATTTCCTGGTATGCAGGATATTACTATTGGTCTGTGTGATATCCAATGTATTATGTTGATTGGTTCTGGCACACAATAAATCCTTTTAGAAAACACCCTGAACAATGCCATTTAGTCCATGACACATGTACCTAAAATCTAATTAAAAATAGCCTTGTTACAGTACACTTTAAGGGTGAGGGCTCCATCAATAGATCATTTGGGATGATTTAAACAGCAATTACACTTGACACAATATGTATCTGCTCTATTTTTAAGTAGTGAACTACGTCGATCGTGGCGCCACGATAGCAGTAAGTCACTGTGATTGATGTACATGCATATTTGATGTGTGTGGGACACTAACTGTAGAAGGAGATAGCTAACACAATTGTAGTAGTGTATACGGGTGTGGTAATAGACTAATGAGCTCTCCGCTTTAGCAGTTGACTTCACACAGATACTGTATGTACATACCTAAGTAGGTCATAAAACCGCGTGGGAATGTAACTAATTGGAAATATAGATTTACCGTCTATTTATCATAATAACAATAGCTTTTCTACACCCTGAAGCCACATCGACATTGACGATCCTCTTCGCAAGACATCCCTGTTCGGGCGGATGTTTTCTGTAATTTAGGGGATAAGGATCAAGCCATATTAAGCTCTATCAAGTCTCAAACATCCATACTGCTATGCATTTCCATTGAAGCACCATCACTAGAGTTTCGACGGAGCTGGAAGTCGATATGTAAGATGTTTGATAATACTAATTTTGCCAACTCAGCGAACAATACGATTACTTGATAAAGTCCTTGCGAAGACCAAATTGGATTCTGGTTTTTTTTCTGGGCTAAATATGTGCAAAATGTGTGTTTAAACATTTGTTTAAGCATATGATACAGAAGGTTTGTTTAAAAGTGTTTCCAATTCAATCTGAATTTATCAAACTAAAGTGAGTGTCATGTAGTCATAAGGAAAGGGAAGTCGTGAGAGAGCTATGTTATACACAGTTGGTGATTCTTTCTATAGTTATACAACCAGTTTCCAGGCCATGCAATACAAGGCCCAACATTTCACCCCGTAATGATAAAAGTTGTTGTATTACCCGAGTCAGAACTCATTTCCCCCCTTGGAATCGGTTGTTTACCACTGATCAAACGGACAAATCAAAACAAGAATATTTCCGAACATTTTAGCGTCATTTTAGGCACATGGCGTCATTTCGTCTTGTTCGACAATGCTGTTTGGTTCCAGGTTTCGGGAAGTATATTTAACATTAATAAAGGGCATTGATACAATTTGAAGAAAATATAGTAAGGATGTCAAGAAATATTTAAGGTATAAACAAAGTATTACCACAAATATGTTCTCATCTGACGTCTTGGATTGCACTCGTGTATTTCACAAATGGGTATATTAAACACGCGGGCTAAAGCTGTAGTGTAACATATCTACTCGCACAGTTAGCTCGTGCAGTCTGAAATGCCAGGTGATATCATATATAGAGGATCTCACACAAGGTTCCATTTCATAAATTCCATGTCATACGGAAAAGAATGTGATATTCTGTTTATCATATGATTAAAAAATGACAAAACATCAATTTTAAACTTATTATTGTTGAGTCCTTCTTTAGCAGTAGTGACAGAATCACGGCTATAAATAAAAATATCATTCCACAGAATGCAATGAGAAATAATTCCAAAATTTATACATATTTTGACAGTTGTTTCAACATGTTTAAATTTTTATTGTCAGCTCTAATTTAATTTTGCAAACTTATTTCGAAAATACATGTTTGTTATTAGTAATGTAAGTGAGACAATGCTTTAACACTACGACCTAAAAATGACCTCGCCAGACTGGCAGACAACCGTGTCATAGCAGAAAGTCGCGTCATAGCGTGCGCAAGTACAAATCTAGGTCACACATGTTTCCCAGTCGGACTATTTACTGTCGCTGTCTGTAACGATTCTTCTTCGTTGAATAGCTCTTGCATTTTCACTGACGCTGTCCTCTCTTCTGGAACAGCATTGACGGGAAAGTGTCCTCTATACACATTACCACAAAATATTGTGTGATGTCCTCCGAGAAAATTCATTGAGGAGGCCGTGTTCGTGACTGTATTTCGGACCGCAGTGTTAACTAAAAATTGAAATTGTGGTTGGGCGAGAGCCATGGTTCCTGAAGGGACGGGTAATATGATATAAGGGACGGGTAATATGCACAAAACGTTCCTGTTCTAATTAGAGTGGATGTGAATGTAATCATTTACAGATTGTATCATGCTATGACCCGTTGTCACGTAGCTATAATTATTTACTACGACTCGTAGTAAAAAACGTAGTTCTGTTTACTGACTACGTCACGCGTATTAATACACACGCAATATGGATAGACTTACCAATCAAAACCCTCTAGGGTGTTTTTAACACGTGTGTTCGTTCATGACTTAATTTATGTAATAGGTGGTATTACACTCATAACAGGGTAATCATGTGAACAATGTGGTACAAACTACATCAAATCAATCATGGCACAATGGTATCAAGCTTTAGTTAGTCAAACATATATAATTAATATAAGTCAGCCATACAATATCAAGTACATACTAAACTTTATTAATTTTACAACAATTATGAAACAGATTATTTTAATTGGTATTAATCACTCTTGTTGGCCCAGGGGTTAGCAGACGAGGGGCCTTAATCTGGTTACCCCATACTTGTTTTACGTGTAAACGAGGAATCGAACCCTAGCCGCCTCCCTGAAAGGCGAGTCGTTATCGAAGCATTAGCCGACCACCCATGTCATAACAAGTTACATCGATTAAAGCCATATCGAGTCATTCCATGCGATATAAAATCATACGTCAAATTACATCAGGTCATATAATTTTTGTGATAATTTGATCGTGAGTATAATATGACGAGATGTTTTCATACTTCTCAGAAATAAAAATCTGAAATCTGGAAACGGACAATCGAGATAACTTCCATACCCACATTCAAATTCCGACGAAAACGGATACAATGACAAGCTAGATAAATCCACATAATCCTGATAACCTCCTGATAAGGAGTAAATCCGATACTTTCGTTTCGCAGCTTTATAGCCAAGCGTTCGGGCCAAATGTAATCTAATGCTCTCGATGGGCCCCTGAACAGTATTAAAACCGAGCCATATTAATCGTAATACCATTGTTACAACATACATCAATCTAGACGCTATTGCGTGAAGCTCACGTTAATAAAAACGTGTACTTAAACTTGACCTCTAATAGTTAGTTTTACATATGTCTCCACATATCAATCTGTTCTCTATAATAGTGTGACGTGCTCGCAGTAGCCAGGATATAATAAGAATTGGTATAAAGGCTGATACAGACGAAACGAATTAATTAATAATTAATATTTCGAGGTTCGTATATACCGCTTTAGCACAGCCTAGTTCGAAGGTCCGCTCAAAGCGGTTCACAAATTATTATCCGTGGTTATAGGGCCTTTGCAACCAACCAATATATTTTTTCAGCTCCCTGGGGAGCAAACAGCCGGCGCTGCCATTCAACCATAGCAGCACTGTCCAACCACGTACTCATTTACAGCTGAGTAGACTGGAACAAGTGAAGTAAAGTATCTTGCTCAAAGATACAACAGAGTGCCGTGACTCGAACCCACAGCCTTTCGGTCACGAGCCCGGCGTCCTACCACTAGACTACCGTGTCTCCGAGAATAAGTAGATGTGACAGAAACTATTTTCTATGCGTTAGAGGCCAGTACTGTCCGATTTTATATTATGGTACAGATTTTCAATGTGATAGAAATTACCAGTGATTGAAATGATCTACTGAATTAAAGAAGCTACCCAGTGTCTGCCGACCACTGACTGTCCCAAGGATCGCCAGATGGAAGTCGTCAGATATCCTGAATTATGCTAATACAATACGAAACAAAATGACGGAGACCGGTGATGTTGTTACAGCTAGAGCGCAGGTGACAACGCAAATCATGCTATAAAAAAACAATGTTACAAAAAATTTCACTCTTTTTCGAGGTTTTATTTCTGCAATTATGTTTGCTTCCAAGTACAAATGTACGTGTTTTATACAATATAAGCACATATATTTGTAACGCCGCCTTATTCATAAGGTTCAAGATACCATTCATTTTTTTTCGGAAAAAAAAGTATTCTTTCGAAGCCGAGGAATGATAATACTGAATAAAGAATGATCAACTAGCTAAAACAATTAATTTATACAAAGGCCTCGTGCAACTCGACAGTTTTTCAGTATTGATGGAGTTAACACATAAACTAGCAGTACAGCAATGCTTTTTGCAAATATAAACGCTGAAAGAGAAGACATGTCGATATGATAATGAGATACAAAGTTACTGCAGTCCACAGCCCATATACCATCAGACCAGTGTCAATTTCGTTCACTGATATACGACAACACTAGTACTATAGACATATATCGTCGATCTAGTAAAACACGGGACATAGATTGTCTGGTCTGATGTAAATGGCTTTGGTCTGGTGGGTGTAACCGACCAGGCCACTTCGGCTGTATAATGCTGCACTGGGTATATTAGATTTTAAGATGTGCAATTAATCTGATCGACAGGTAAGTAAAAAATAAGTACAAGTACGCAATAATAGTATCAGGTAAGCCACGTCATAAGTAAATTGTTTAATTAGTGTCTTTTTCTTCGAGTGCGAAAAAAGGAGTACAGTACAGTAAGGCAGATTCATAAGAACAAGATCATATCGTTTAAAAAAAATAAAAGAATACTTTTTAAAATCTATTCTGGCAGATTTTATGCAAAAATAGTAGTTACGCATAAGTTAGCTGCTGTCGCTAAAAGCTGTAAATTTGTAACGTTCTAAATGTTTTTTTGATACCAGTCCCTTAACGCCATAACAGTATGTAGCATATATATCTATCTGTTGTGGAATACCTCAGAAAAAAATCTATTTCGAAGTTTTGTAAATGTTCGCGGTAAATGTTTTTGAACAGTCTATTATATGTTATTATTATACCTCTTATTTTACACTATACAAAAATAATCACATAAACAAGCTATTTCCCCTCTAACTGCTTCGCCTCGGGAAATAGTCCTGGCCTCGGGGGATCATAAACTTGCTATATCCCTCATACCCATACTTTAACTGTTAACTATTACATTGTAACAGTGAAATCCCATTTATAAACATCGATAAAAAATAAAATTTTGGATAAGATTAAATGCAGTTGTGAGAATATTAACTATTACATCAACGTTCATTCCGAGTCCACTACAGTTGAACTTGGAACATATCCGTTATGGCTACAAGTAAACTTGTTGGTGTACCAGGAGTGCACCTAGATAGTTACTGGAGTTTTACGAGATATCTAGTCCCAACCTTTCAAATTATACGGTGCTCTTTACCTGAAACCCACTGGAAATTGATAAAATATTTATGATGTTTATGCAAAATTTCAACACTGTATTTTAATTTTAATAAGGGTTAATAAAATATCAATAAAAGTACAAAATGAAATGATGAAATTAAAGCGCGATGAATAATATTTATACTGATAATATCAAAAGGATTAATAAGGATTAAATAACATCCCATTCTATAAGCTATAATAAAGTTTTTAAACAAGAAAATCTACTTTTAGCAGATACATTGCGATCTTACAGTTATTCAAGAACCATGCATAACTTTTCTTTTTCTTGAACTCGTCGATTCAGGTATCAATGCTTATAATTAATATTGTGTAATGTTTTTTTTGCTCCTTGAACAACAATACGTTAATGGATGCCAAAACAGTAATCACATGGTACATGTAGTCAGAAATTATCATACATCTTTTAACACGTTTGTGTGTTATGTCTTTGCTGAGTAGGTTGGGGTATGGGCAAGATTGTTTGTGCTTGTGAGAGCGAAGACATGAACTATTATGGTGATATACATCAATCCTCTGTTGTTATCAGTTTAGTTACCTCACGTTTAAAATACACTATCAAATAGCATTGATACTAACCTGTATACATATGTACACACAGATAACGTAACACACGCATTGGCACTAACCTGTATACACACAGATAAACGTACCACACACACGCGGGTGATCGCACCTTTAAATTTGGCAGTAGATACAGAATACCAAAAATAATTTATACTGCATCATACAGCTGTTTCGTCCCTCAGGGACTCATCTGTGATGTCAGGGGCCAAAACGTTGGAAATCCTAATAGGCTAGACTACTGTTGAAATAAAGAGGCTGATGCATAATACCTCTGAATTTTGAATAAAACAATTTAGAGGAATACTAGTCACTATGAAATTAAATAATCTGTAAAGTGTGTATTTTTTGAGCCATGCACTTACTCAAAAGAGATAGCTATGGTCATAAAGTGTATCTTGTATCGTGAAGGATGATCGTGACACATAGATGTCATTATACCTTTAACATGACTCATCGATGATGATAGGGACCAAAACGTTTGAAATAAATAAAATGAAGATAATTTATAAATATTTAAGGAATGTAAATACCGTATATACCAAAACAAAATCTTTATAATTTCATTTTAAAAAAGTAGGCAAACACGTTGTAAATGCACAGTTAAAGATTTATTTAATTTTTACGTAAACTAAACAATTGCGCTAAAAAAAAGCTG
>JAUMHH010114087.1:0-19375 GCA_032359455.1 Chlamys rubida
CTCACACAAACCAATGACGTAACAATCAATACCTGCTCACAAGAGAAGATAACCCTGCAATACGCAAAGACGGAATATAAAAACCTCGAATTATTATTATTATTATTATATTTAGATCAAGCACAGAATGTACACTTTCCTGCTTTTCCCCCCAGAAATAATATGAACTAATATTTTATCACCGCATTTAAGATTTATCAATCCAGTGTTATCTGACTTTCAAAAATGTGTCAGGTGATAATATTGTTTAAAATTACATGTTCTATTATTAGTGTACATTAATTATCTACACACATTTCAAATTCCTGCTCATGGACATTTAGTTTGCCACTTGATAAAGGGTGTTTTAGTTAGATGATTCAAGTGGCATGTATTAGGTATTTCATATTCGTAAGCGCGCTTCAGCCTATCTATCTTATAATGATGTACATGTATATATTTATATATCACTTATACCGCAGATATGTCTGTCCTGTTAAGAACATGGCCAAGCGAAACACACGTCATGTTGAAAGGACGTTAACCAAAATAAAACAAAACCAATCAAACGAAACATATTTTATTTACGATATATTTGTGTAAACAGGCCTGTATGGTCGTCATTTTTAAGTCATAAACTGTCCAACACGCCCTTTTTGATAAGATAATAAAATCCTTCAATCTTGCTATAAAATATGTACAGTTTGTATTCAAAAGTGACTGTGTATATATTTAAACAAAAACTAATGATAAGCATAACTCTGTGTATTATATTGACGGATGTGAACACTAAGAACGTCTATGACGAATATACAGGAAATCTGGACACAGAGTCAAAAAGCTTGGTTAACTTAACGCCTCGTTGTCGAAAATATAAAATAGACATTTTTTTTCTTCAAATATGATCATTTCTTTCACCGATATTTTCCTTATGGAAATTTCAAATTGTAACACACAGTGAAAAGGAGACGGGAAATAATAATTTTGATGTAATGATTGAAATATTCCATCCAGATTCTTTTTAATAAAAACACAAAAGGCTAATCAGCGTTTGAACAACTGGACTTTAAACACGTTAGTAAACGCTTGGTTGTGTACAGAAAAAAAATCGGTATTACCGAAAATTATTTTATTAATATTTCTGTAATAGATTTTACCAAATATTTAAGCATAATTGCTCGCTAATTGAAACAAAAATCTTACTATGGGAATTGAGTTTATACATTTGAGAGTCTCAATAAAAGATTGTCACAGTTTAATTGTAATTGATTAAGACATAACACAGAATTAATATCCGTATATTCATCGATTTGTATACGTTAATTTTCCAAAGGATAACAAGTTGACGATTTATTTATCGATGTGTATATGTTTTTCCCACTGGATATCTAGGACGATGCTATATTTATCGATGTGAATAAGTTAATTTTCCAAAGGAAACCAAGGAATATCGATTTATTTAGCGATGTATGTATGTTTTTTTTTCAAAGGGATATCAAAGATGACGATTATTTATCGATATTTACATGCATATTTTCTAAAGGATATCTAGGACGATAATATATATATCAATGTGTATATGTTTATTTTCAAATGATATCATGGATGACGATTTATTCATCAATGTTGACATGTCTATTTTCGAAAAGATATCAAGGTTTACGATTTATTTATCAATGTGTAAATGTTTTTTTTCTCCAAAGGATATCAAAGAGGACGAGATTGATGAGAAGAACACGGATCCCTCGGAACCTGGCGTGGTCCTTTCCCCCATTACAACAGAAAAACCAGACAAAAATCCAGACCCGTCGCCAATAGCCTTAGTTGGATATAAACAGAAACAGGACAACCAAAACATGTACCCCCACCTCAAAGACTGCAACGGAGGAACATATGAATACATAAACGGTGCTTACACACAGAATTAGATGTACAACGAAATTTGTATACATTAAAATTGACATTTATATTAATAATGTACTATAAATCACTAAATATTTACAAATGTCACTTATTTTCGCTGTGATATACACTATATAACGGGAAACTTTTGTCCAGTAAAACTTTCGCCCTACATCGGTAAATGTCAACTGACCTCTTCTTATTTGATAATTATGCGTATTACATTGGGTTAATAATAATATTGTCTGTAATAAGAAATTTGTTCTAATTACATAAATGAAAAGAAGAACACCAAATTAAATGAATTTACATACATGACTTCCTCATGTTGGTGATATACCCACGTACGTCTGATATGCAGTTTAAGCTGGAATAATGCAGTTGTGCATCATATTTTCATAATGTATTACTACGAATTTTCTATATACAATTACTTACATTAAAACGGATATTTGAACTATAATTCCATGCATGCTATGCTAGTTGTTAATGTATCTTATTTTTAAAGTAATTATACGGAGAAAAAAACAAAAAATATAAACAAAAACAAAAACAAACCACACCCACACACTGGTTGTATAGTGACAGTTGTTAAGCTGTCGTGTTTATAGTACTAGATATACACAGTGGAAATGAGATAAAACGTGCATCACCATCCTGGCATCATCGATACTCCTGGGGTTACACTGACTTTCGTTCTCTGCACACCTGGACTATGTCATGTAGCAAAATTGAAGGCACGCGGCTAGCTATTTGATTAAATCTCAGTTAAAAATAAACATGACAAATCCCCAGACCTGTTCATTAAAGATTAAAGAGGAGCAACACCCGACTTTAAAGCCAGTCAATTCTACCGTTACGCAGCCGACAGTTTTTAATGTACACCAATGAATCAAACTTGTATTCTCGTTTCATCCACAAGGTTGTGCACATTGAGCCTTCGATTTTGCTATGGCATATTCCAAAGGTACAGAGAGCGTAAGTGAGTTATCCCCTGGAGTATCGAGGAAAAATTGTAAGGCAGATGGTTTGCTTTTAAATGTCCAATATTTTTTCGAATATAAAAGCTAAATAGAGTGTTATTGACTTGGCGATTAATCGTAGCTAGATAAGTGTTTATCAATCTTACTGCATTATTATGAATTTTGAATTTGATTGTTGTGTGAGTGTGTCTGTGTGCGTGTGGTCAACACAGTTATATATTAGATTCTGTCTTCATTGAGCTTGTACGCTTTTGCTGTACAAAATAAATATATATCTGTAAAATATTACACCATTTGTATGGTTGAAAATGTTTAAATGTATGGCTTTGATTGTATTTTTCTTTTCTTTTTTCCCCTTCAACTTAACAACTTTTAACATGTATATTAAAGATAATTAAAGTATCATTAATGATTTTAGTCAAGATATTGTTGATACGTTTTTTATATCTATGTCATAGATTTATTTGCTGTGCATGTGTAAACATTTACCGATTAATTTTCATTGTGTACATATTAAATGATAGACATGTAAATGATTCACATATATCTTGATCAATATTTCCAATATAAACTGCTTTCATGGGGATGTGACGTATTTGCGTTCCTACGTGTAAAGTCATAAAAACGGCGTTCATTCTCTTTCTTACTTGTGTTCTAATCGTGACATCCTGTGTTGTTTGCATCAGAAGAGTTTTCTTTGTGGTTGCTCATTCATATAACATTGTTACACAGCTTTACTATTATTTTGATTAGTGCCGCAATAAAAAGGTTGAAAGTGACATTAAAGATTTTGTTTCTAAATGCCATTGTGTGATGTGTTTTTTTAGAATATTGCAAACATAATTTATAACCGGTTTCACAGAAACTTTCGAGTTATCCCCCTTAGTTCGTACTTCTACCAATATGTGAACGTAAACAGATGGTTGATTCTGCTGATGGACTATTGGCCGTGACCTTGTTTTGCTTTTCATTCTGGCAGGTTTTACATGAAATACTACTGAAAGAATAAATTAAGTCATATGTTGCAGATTTGAAAGCTTATTACGGAATTTACTGACACCTGGCCCTTTTGGTTTTATAATTTGTTTTGGAACACTTTAATATGGCTGTCTGTTCTGTTGACAAGTATTGTCACTGGCTATTCCTTATAAGACAATATGACAATAATATGCAGTATAATGTTAATACTTAGTTTTCTACATCGGTAAAGCAAATCTAAAATAGGATGCTTCGTTCCGTAGGATTTTTATTTGGGAACTTTGCTTCAACTTTAATATGCAACGGAAAGTCGTTACTTTGAACAATGGTGTGCCTGAAATATTATATTTTTACTTCAAAGACTTTGTTTAGATACCTGATACAGGTTGCCCCGAGGGCTTATGTTGTACACGCACCCGTCACCTCACGAGGGTTCAAACATTTTCAAAGTAATTTGGAAGATTCGATAATTGCCTGTTTTAGCATCATATACATATTAAGACAATCAAAAATACTTTTATGTTTGCTTGCGGATCAGACACAGTCAATGTATACTGTTCAATACTCGTACGAATATATATTTTCTATACCTCTGAGCTTGCAATCGATTTCTCGCGGATATTCACTCACACCGTGTTTTGTTCATTATATGTGAATAAACTTAGGCATTACACATTCTACTGTATACCGTATAAGACGTTTTGATAAGAAATTAACAACTGTGGCAAAGTCCGGATATCAATACCGTCATTTCCGGTATCCGTTTCCTTTCACTGGTATCATTTCTGTGTTTCTAGTCGTGAAGATGTGTATTTCTAGTTTAGTATATTGTCTGTGCTGTGATATATGTAATTGATGGGACAAAGTCAATGGCATACAGAGGAACGGCTTATAACTTAGGACTGTTTATAGTAAAAATTTGAGAATTACACACTTGCTAATCAATCTTTTGTCAACTTGTGCTTGGATTTCGGAACAATCGAACATTTCAGTGTTGTATATTTTCATCCGGAGTTGCAGAGAAAAGCACCGTGGTGAACGATAGTATGGGCAGAGATTTTTTGTTTAAGCAAAACAACTGACAAAGCTAATTATATTCTTCATCAACTCAAATCTTCGTTTGGATATACCCGGCTATTGCTTTGCACGAAACTGCTCAATAGATTCAATAACATCATCTCATTCGAAAGAACAGAATGTATTATGAAAGTATGGCATGAAGAGGAATACAAAACGCACACAGAATATCCTGAACTGTCTCTTATATTAACGTTATTGTTTATGTGACATTTAGTAGTGCAAGATCGATAATTAACAATGAGTTGGAGGCGCTCTCGAGGGTCCGTTATCCTTAGTGATACATCCTGCGACCGCTCGGGATATAAACGGGACATCCGGTCACTCACAAGAAAGAGTACCTTCGGAAAAAGCTTCCGAATCGATGCCGAAGGACCTAAATCGCCCACTATTGCCAAGAAGCCTAAACCAAAATTGCTAGACCGTTGTGGAAACGTGTTTCGAAAGCTACAATACAACAGGACTTACCGAATACGTGTTTCCTATAGCCTCTGTTTGGTATGGGTGTATATGATTTTGGTAAGTAAGATTTCGTGACGTATAAAGAAATAATTTTGTAATTTACTCTGTAACGTTATGACTTGATTAGCTATATAAGCTTTGCTTATATTCATTATAATACAGTAAAATTTCGTTTTACTGCCATAATTTGCAAACAAAGGAAGGAGTTTGATCATATAACGAATGGAGTTGTATTATAGTTGGTACAAAAACTTTAAATAATTGCAATAAATCATGAAAGTAGATACATTAATATCGGTAATTTTCTGTGTAATGAATACTTGTGTCACATAATGTACTGTGTTATCCAGTGAATATACCCATCTCATATATTTTTTTGCGTATTAACTCATGTAATACAATGTATGACCTATCAGCCCTCGCCAGAGGCTCGCTAAATTGAAACTCGTTTCATAAATCTTGTATGAAATGGAAACTCATGTAAGATCCCATATACATATATGTATTAATATCAATGAATATTAAAAGTAAACATTATTAACGCTAAATGGGATTAAATATCAAAATAGTATATTGCTATATATATTATAATACAGTTTTTCGTACTGCATTGCACCGATTTAATTACGGAACCTCGTGTACTCAATGAATTAAAGGGGAAGTAACTCGTATATATCCGATATTTGTCACATAACTGATAACTTTGGCAATATATTTGTTTTCTTTCATTTCACATAACAAGCTAGGTCTAATGGCCGTTGAACGGTATTTGCAACAATTTAACATGGTTTTGTTACAATTATCACTGTTCAATATGTTCGTTTTATCAGAGACATATAGACCCAGGTCTCGGCTCATAAAACTTGACACGACGTAAGATAACAAGACCTGTTTCGATTTTTAGTAGTTGTAATTCCATGAGCAACCTGTAGATAGGCTACGTTTAGCAAGCGCAAACATAGTTATAATGATAAAATACATGTCTTACAGTATTTAGCATCATCGATGCTCCAGGGGTCACGCTGACTGACGTTCTCTGTTCCCTTTGTATATGTCATAGCAAAATTGTAGTCTCAGTGTGCACCACCTTGTTGATGAGACAAGAAGACTAGATTAATCCTTTGATATACATCAAAAGAATATCGCGGTCGTGTAACGGTAAAACAATGACTGGCTTTGAAGTCGGGTGTCGCTCCTCTGTACTCTTCAAAGGACAGGTATGGCGATTTGTCAGTATTTGTTAACCTGAAACCAAATAAATAGCTATCTTTGTGCCTTTAAATGCTATGACATATGCCAGGGGTGCAGAGAGCGTAACACCCGGATTGTCGAGGATGAGCATTGACAAACAGAGAAACCAACAGGCTCTGTATTGATCTCTTATACATAGTGTAATACAATAAACACTTCCGGAAAAAGAAAATTAATTCTCTTTACAAACATATCCTTCCGCTGTCGGTAGCATAGGATACCAGGAAACTGTACGGCTACGGTATACCGAGAAGTCAAACTAACCCATTGTTTCACACACGATTGTTTAATGTAGAACTATATGGCAAAACTGTATCTAATATATGTGAACAACATACAGTAAACAAACTGTGAATCTTGTATAAATTGGTATATCTGATTGCTGTATCATTATGTTTGTGTTCAATACTTGCTACAGATTTATTTGAACATTTAAATAATATAATATTTATTATGATTTGTAATATTTGTTTTGGATGAATTTCCTCTGACTAATATTAAATACTGGTTCCTGAGACAAGGTAGCGCCAATTATATTCCGTCTTTTCGTATTGCAGAGTTAACTGTTCTTGTGAGTAGGTATTGATTGTTATGTCATTTATTTGGGAGAGTAACGTCATAATTCTTTGACTTAATTTTCTCACTCAAACTAATGATGTAACAATCAATACCTGTTCACAAGAGCAGATAACTCTGAAATACGAAAAGACGGAATAAGGCAGTCACTGTTTTTTTTAAATTATCAATAAAAATGGTATTTTGTCAGTATGTGTTCATGTTCCAGTCAAAATTTTCGTTATTTCTCGAAGTGTCCCTAATATCTGTGTAACCTCTGCTGGATACGGAACAATAGCTTTACCCTATCTAAACACATCATAACGTGAGATGCACCTAGAGACGAGCTTCTATAAATTGAACTTCGAAAATTCGAAATTCTCAATGTGTCGAACTAATAACAAAATCGAAATATTCCCCTTTTATAAAACTACTGATAGTCCATTTATAAATCGATTGTGTTGAAAACATTACACCTGATGAATTGAATTAACGCAATTACCAGTAGTATAACATTGGAATGTCCCGGGGTCATTTAAATACCTAAACATGTAATCTACAGAATATAAACTAATTTACAGGTATTATAATTCGGTCTTTGCAGTATACCCAGGATGTCACAGAAGTTTCACAGTCCTTAGTCGAAGTCTAATGTTTCAAAATGTTCCTGATGATCATGTTAAGTTAAAAAAAATCAAAGTTTTGACTGTAATATGCCCCCAAACCCCGATCCCCCTCGATACTGAAGAAACCAAATTGATTCCATGTCCTAAATAAATGAAACATTTGGAATATCTGTCTGTTCTTGTCTATGATTCCTTTTTACTCTGTTCGGCGTTGTCTCCCTTGGCACCCGTCTTCATATCATGATCTAACTTGTTGCAAGGACGATACACTATTATCGAAAAAGAAATACAAATACATTTATATTGTTTGCTACGGTTGTCAAGGACATTGAGTGATCATTTGTAGCAATACATTTGGATTTTGTTTAATTTGACGTAGTCAATGAAAGACAACAGTGAGTTATCGCCCTTGCAGATGGCGCTGCAACTAAGATGGGTTCCCAAAAATAAATGCAAACTGTAAAACTGCAAGTATTGAATCAATTAAAACACATTCCATCAATATCCGAAGCATATAAAGTTTAGGAAAGGCATGTATATGTTTCCCTAAATGCATAATTACATTTCAAATGAAAAGTGTCCTTGTTTCATTTTTAACTTCTTTCAAACAGTTTTTAAACATGAGGTGCAAATGTTTTTACATTTAATCTATTTATTAAACAAGTTTAATTTTTTAACAGTTAATAACTACAATACTGTTTCAACAAGAAAGTATTTTGATTCATGGGGTATTTCAATTTCTTAAATCTTAAATCTATTAAACATTATATAATGCAACTATCTAAATGTATATATTTGTTTATGGCTGCATCTCTCAAACAAATTAATAAATATCATTTGATCAGAAATATGAAATAAAAAAAAATATTCTGCTTGTTCTGCTGATGAATATTTTGTTAGAATCTGTTGCATTGACAGCATAAGATGTGTAGGACCAAATTGGTAGCAGAGCCATCTAGTGACGAAGCAAGGGCGTTAACTCACTTATGTCTCTCATTGTCACATTCTCTTGAAATAACATAACTTACCACAAAACAAAACTAACAGTATACTAATTTTAATGACACAGGGATGGACGACTGGACAATTGGGGCCTATTCTCCTGGATCTCGCCTTAATAACGAACGTCAGCCTAGAAGCAACATCCACCTACATAATCATCATAGGCGTAGGCTATATCCTAGGCTCCTTTCTAGGCGGTATGGTGTATGAAAGGCTTAGTCGACCTTTGACCCTGTTTTTCACCTGTCTGATCCTGGCGGCGATGGAGTTTAGTATACCCTACTGTAGACAGTATTGGATTATGATGATCGTCCTCTTCCTAAATGGCGCTTGCGAAGGAATCATTGACACAAGTAAGCAACAAAATAATTATAAAAATATAACAAAATGGAACGCACAAGAAAACACCTTTATCTAATTATAAAGTTCAGTCAATGCAGGGTATCATTGTCGTCTGCTCTTAATTGGCACGTGACTTTGTCTAATTAACACATGCAATCCGATTTTATTGAATATATATTCTGTAAAATATTGGATTTTTTCATGTCGTATATGTTTTTTTCAGGGAGAAAATAGATAACAATAATTTAATAAATTATTAATTTCATTAAGTTCTTGTCTTGATTTATCCAAAGTTGGCTTTAGTGTGTGTATAAGTTGTTCAGAAATGTTGATATATTAAGTGTTGCATTTGCGTTGTCTGGCTTCCGGTTTTATCAAAAGTTCGGGCTTGATGTGTGAGAAAAAGAGTCAATAACTATGTAGGTTTGCGGGATATGGAAAGTCTACCCGTTATTGCAGATTTTGGCGTCAGAACCCCGGCAAAGATTGGTTCTGCACCCAAGGGGTAGAATATCCATATCCCACATACATACACCTGTAACTGGCTCTATTACTCATCATGTGCAAGATTTAGTATCAAAGTGATCTTATTGACATTAGTGATACATCAGACGAAGCAAAATTTTAATGAAATGTTTACGAGTGTGAGATGTTGTTAAAAAAGTGATAAATTGACGAAAATAACGCTTCGCAAAATCAAACCTTATTATAGTAACATTTGTTATCCAATATATAACTAATGTAGATTTCATCGCTTCCAAGCAATTTTGAAAAATAAAAACGATGAAGAGATTTTATTAACATCAACTCCAACGCTTTTGTCTGTAAAATCATAGACTTAGCACCTATCGTAAAGACAGTTTTCGTCAAAGCAATTATTTTGTATTTTTACTCTCAGAACAGTCGATTGGTAATTATTTTTGTTAATTTCATGTTAAGTTTAACATACATTTTTCATAAATGTTCTGTAGGGTGTGGCTTTTGAGATATGATATATGAAAGCTAGTGTTTGGTCATTAAACAGTTTCATCATGTCATTCATAGGAAATGGTACGAGAATCCGTCAATATAACTTCAAACAAAGGGTATTTGTTTTCGCTTAATAATCAAGTACTGTATTGCCAATTTTTTTCCCGCTTGGACATGTTCGCGTGATGACTCTTAGAACATATCACAGTATGGAAGTTTCCGCATTGGCAACGCTTCAGATATCAATTTATCCTGCAATCTATAATTAACAAAGTATATCAATACATATCCCCCTGTGGATATTTTCGTGGTAATTTATTCAAAGCTAAAATCACATTTTTTACAAAAAAACAAACAATATTTACATTATTTGACTTTAAATAACATTGTTTCTAAGTTGAGTCATTTCTGTTACAGTTGCCAATACTGAAATGGTGTCCATGTGGGGGAAGTCTATCGAGTCATGGATGCAGGGAATGTACTTCATGTTTGCTGTCGGCGCCGTCATATCTCCACTAGTTACCGCCCCTTTCCTTGCACCGGAAATCACCATCAGTGTTCCGGACAATTCCGTCAACTCTCCGTCTGGGGTAATATTTACTCTCTATGACGGACGACAGTCTAAAATCTACCTGGTATATGTAATCAACGCCTGCTTAGTTTTGGTCGCTGCTGCTCTGTTTTTTTACCAATGCATTAAAAACTCCATTTTCCTACATGGTCTGAGCTTACCGATAAACGATGCCGGGCGTGCAGGACCTTTGTCAAAGAGGGAAAAGGCGCTAATTTTAGGCAACATGGGTCTCCTTTGTTTCACCTACACCGCCATTGAGGAAACCTTCTCCGAATACCTTACCGTATTTTGTGTCGCACAGATGGGCATGACAAAGGTGCAAGGTTCCCAAGCAACATCTTTATTCTTTGCTTCATTCGGAATATCTCGGTTTATAGGCATCTTTCTTGTTACGCAACTCAACCCTGTGCGACTAGTATGCGGGTATTGCGTCATACTCATTCTATCGTTCGTCGGACTGACGTTAGGTGGCTTTTATTCTCACGTCATTGGTATCTGGCTTTTCACCCCACTTATTGGGATTGGTCTATCGATCATTTACCCTATATTATACACGTGGACGGATGAAACGTTTATACACATTACAGGCAAAATTACCGCATACCTGATCATCATGGCGTCATTAGGAGGCATGATCAACCCAGCGTTGCTTGGATACCTGATCGAAGAAAAAACTCCCATGTGGTTCTGCTACCTTCTGCTGATAGAGTGTCTTCTGTTCCTGTTTTTCTATGACGTTGGGTTATTATTGTCGCGATGGGTTGCGTCAAAACCTAATGTTAGGCGCCTGTATAACTCCGAGGTGGAGCTTGATACGATTAATCATAACTTTGGATTAGACCAACGCTGTGAACCATCCATAGGAAGTTTCGATCGCATGTCCCCTCCGCCGATAGGCGTCGATACAGGACTGGATGCAACTGTGAGGCTATCTTCGGTGAAATCTCGTCAGTCTTCCGAGAAACAGAAAATGGATACTATCACAGAGGGAAAAGGTGGGTCATCAGATGGAGTCGTCACGTCAGAAGAAATGCAGTCGACATCAATGCAAGCGCGTGTTTCAGAAACGATAAAAGAAGAAACCGCTGATAGTGGAAATGAGTTGAACCGTGACGACATGCTTTCGAACAACAGCAAGACACGGGACAATCAAGCTACGATGGAATCAGACAAGAATGGAGATGTAACAGCAAAACTAGCACAAACGTCTGCAATTGATTTGGATACAAAGTCTACGACATTGTCCGACACAGCGGAGCATCAACCGACAGCGATGTCAGAAGCGGAGGACGTGTCTGCACAAAATCAAAGCACAGATGCGGAAGTAGGTGGCGCAGTGATTACAGACAACTCTCAACCGACAAACGCCGAGAATGCATCATCAAGCAACATAGAAACCATTGTCTGACAGTATCGTGTAAACATGAATAATTCAACAATATAACAATTGCGGTCTTCAAACAATTAAAATTATTTGTTTAGGAACAATGCAATTGTCTGAATTGTGGGTGTTAAATTGTGTTCTGACACTATCTATCAGAAAAAATGTATGTGTAGATATTCATCTAAAATGTATGGAAAGTGTAACGCTGTCATTAATATTACATTATTGAATCATTTTATAGGATTATTTACGATTTTTGTCTGATATAGCGTGTATTAAATACAATGATAAAATTAGCTCCAAACTCATCAGTATTCGGTCAGACTTTAGAAAAATTGCTGCAACTCGTTCTGTAAAATTCTTTGTAATCGGAATTTTAGGAATTATTTTTTGTCGGTAGGTTTTTAAATCTTTGTGAATGTATTTTGTTTACTTCGTGGCTAGGAGTTTTTGCAATAACAATAGTGTTTACTAAAACATAGTTCTTGCTATTTTGAGAAACAAGCAACAGTCATTTCTTGTAGGAAAAGTATTAATATCCTACCAATAGTACATTATTACAGTAAGCGTTGATCCCTCCATATTCCTTCCCGACGAATTTTTAAGCTAATCGGCTGCACCTGGAGTGTTTAAAATATACTTTTCGAATTCAAGGATTTTCAGGATTTTACCTGGCTGCGAAGTTTACAAACAAACAATATATTCATTCACAACCACACCTATTATCTAATTTCAAAGTTTTACTTTGTACACAAACGTTTAACGTATGTACGTATGTATTAAACGTGTTTCAAAGTTTCAAGACTGACTGAGTCATCTGTTAGACCAACTACTATTCGATAAAGTGTGTAAACGCTCGCTATCGATAGGCGAAACAACCCGGGTCGAGTGACATATGAAATTTACAATTTCATCACATCGTATACAGTAAAACAATACCAAAATCGCTCACTCACTCGTAACTTGACGATGGTCTTGAAATGTTACGACACGACACACGCTCAATACGTATATTGTTTGTTTATACAGTAAAATTTTGAAATTACACATCTCCAAACTGATGCATCCTGCAGACATACCTATTTTTTGTTAATTTATAAAATGAACCATTTAAACAACAAGTATTTTTATTTTATTGAGCTTTTCATTACTTGGTGAAAAGTAAGCATATTCCCATTTTTTTTATTCCAGCACCTATTGTTAGAATTACCTAGCACTTGTGGCATTAGTGAATGTCCTTAACCTCTTTGAAAGAACACAATTTACCATAGTGCTTTAATCTTTTCAATATCAAACTGACGGAACACATGTAATGCATTAAAGTAGTATTCTTTTCTTTCATTTTAGTACTCACAACTCTTATCAATTTTATTAATTATTTCCGTTAAACAAATATTTAGATTATTTTTTAATCACCAACAAAATATTCAACATAACTTTCCAATCTTCTTAATTATTCATATGATATATTATTATGATCTTGTATACTGATTGATTAAAGTGTTTCCTCTTTGGATCGTTTCTGAACCTTTCAACCAAGATACCTCATTCTTGATATGTAGCTGAAATAGAAAAGTTCTTAATGATTTTGTAATACTTGTGATTTTCTATTTATTAATGTATGTTTATACTTATCCAGGCAAGGTAAAATATACGTGGATGTGAACGCTCATACCAGCGTTACTTATAAATGTTATAGTAAACTATTAAATTGTCAAACTATTTTCTATTTTCGTTAACCAGCAAGCTACGTTCAGAATTAATGTAGAAGCTTAATCACTCATTTTATTATGTTGTTTTTATTTATACTTAAGATATCTTTTATCATAATCAATATTTGGTGTACATATTAGAACTTGATGGTTATAATGTTTCTAAAACGATGTTATGCATCATTTTTATAAAAATATAAATATTTAAACAAGACATCATTCGATATATTAAAAGAATATCATGAAATTATTATTATGAATTATACATAATTGATCAAATCAATGAAATTATGTGGACTTCACAGGATCTGTCTTATTACTCTGACTACTACCTTGATGCCACCTGGTAAATATTTTTATGTATAAGTATGCATCTGTGTGTCTAGGAATGGATTCTTCCTTTTTTGTGATTTTTCTAAAGGCATCTTTATTTTTATAGTGCTACCTCACTTAAAATGAATTAAAGTTGTGAACAGCGAATTGAATATCACGAGTTCCGTTTGCATGGAGAAAGAACCGCCACATGGTCCGATATGCATTTTTACACTATCTGTTGTGTTGGAGGCAGATATCATCTGTCATACATTAATAATGTTGAGGATGTATGCATTATAATTGCGGACTATAAGCCCCCTCCCCCTCTCTCTATCTTTCTCTCTTGTACTTTCAATTTATAAATTAAAGCATCTAATAATAAAATAGTGTATACATGTGTATTAATTAAGTTTGCCATCTTGTCATATTGTAAATGTATGCTTGTAATTTGCTGGGAAAGGGCTTAATATAAGTTTAATAACTTGTCACCATCCATTTGCTTGGCAATGAAATATGTTTAAACTAAAACGCCACCGCACAGTCACTGTTGCACCCAGGCAAAACCACTTTGTAGTCCACCTTATATTTTGTTGTTCTGGCAGGGTAAAAATAATTTCTCTGAATATATGTGTAAAAAGGCGAAATTTGTTTTGTAATTTTGTAGACTTGTGTCATTATCTCATAATTTATATTTAACAATATCTATCAAGTTGTGATTTATACTGTTTTCTTTTCTTTTTTAATTTTTAACACTGTCAGTCATTGCTGTGCATCTCAATATCTTGTTTGTATTTATCATAAGGTAAACAAATGGAATTGCATGAACAATACAAAATCTTTTTTTTTTTGTAAAAATTTAAAAGTCTTTTTCTAAAAGTAATGTATGATTTATCTCCCCTGAACAAGCTAAGTTGTGATAAATTGTAATTTATCATGTAAGCAAATTCGAATCATCTTACAATTAAAATGATTGAATTTGTTTGTATCATGCTTACTTATCAAGCTATGAAAGTGTACATTGGATTCGCAGTTGTTTGATTACACAATAGAGGCCGCTATAGAACGATAAAAGACAAACATATCTCAAAAATATATGGAAAGAAAAATCGGGTTAAAAAGACTAGACCAGCGCGCCAAGACTGTAATTATCGACAAACACTGAAAATACTGTATGATAAACTATTTATCATCTATATACTACTACCTTATATATTTCTACATTTAATTAAACACTATGTTTTCCAAATGACTTCTAAGCTCATTGGTCAACGATCGCCTGTGACAAACCAAAAGTTTTGCGCGGAGGAATACAATAAACTTTAAAACTACGTAGACAAATATTTTCAAAACAATCCTATCGTCATTGGCTTTTCCATATGCACATTTACACTTGAAATATAAATATATTTTCCCGGAATTTTGTATTGATATGTTTGTAACGGACTATTTTCTTACGCGGATCACTTTTGTGTGGACACTTTTCTGGTTTCTGACTTCATCTGGCGCGAGCAGACGTTCCTTTTTGAGAAAATACGTTCCCAAGTGCTGGGGAATGGGAAAATCCGTTCTCAAGTTGTTCTCAGGTCGTTCACAACTTCTTCTCATACTGACAACCAATGCTAATGAATTAATCATGCTACCGGTAGGTGGTATACAGTAGTATATAGATGATAATTACATTGAACCATCGCTCCGGAGCGATCGAAGGTCGGTAAGGTAGGGTGTAAGGAGGCAGTACCCAAATCGGATCAGTACCCAAATCAAATCGGATCAGTACCCAAATCAAATCGGATCAGTACCCAAATCGGATCACTTTTTGCAAAAATACTTAGAATATTCTAGAATAGATAGCCATGCATTATTTTTTGTCTACAGATGATTAGTTTTTAAGTTCAAATAGCGCAAGAAACGTAATTCAAACTCAAATGTCAGTGTTTTGATCACGTTTTTAAAAAAACTCTTAAATTGACGAAGACTTATAAAGTGATCATTATTTTATTACGAATTGGCGGGAATGAATTACAAGTCGGGTCAGGAGTTATCCGAGTTACCTCCCTTCCATCATATAGCTGTTTTCGATAAATCTAGAAATAACAATATGTATTGATAAGTTATTTTCAGATTATTTTCGTGCATATCAGTGCTAGCTACATATTTCCTATAGCAGTAAAGTCCCCAATTAACTGGGGTTCAGCAATCACAGGAACATGCCCGAGAGACTACAACTCGTTCTGTTCGATTTTGTGTAAAATATGTCTCATCCGACATATATGCTCGCAATGAAGACGACTTAAACTCGTCTGATCAAAGTTCTACAGACATACCTCTGACTTTTCTGTCATATACATATCGTTTCCTTTCTTTTTTACTGTCGTAAAATGACGTCGATGCAGATGCTTTAAAAATGTGAGTGTGTGTCGTTTTTTCCCCAGGCGAATAAAATACGGAAGGACTTGTGAACAACTGCAAAATGTCTTGTTTCTAATCTAAATTTCCACCACATACCAACACCTTTAAAATGTTCGTTACTTTTGGAACACGTTATAACGTTCACCCTTTAGTTGACGGGGCCTCTATTGTAGCAGGCGGTACAATAGCGATGGTTCGTTGAAAATTATACATTATAACACTGTATTTTCAGTGTTTGTAGTGAGAACAATTTTCTCATCGCGAGCACGTGGATAAAATCGAGAGGCCACCGCAGTTGTACTCGAGGTCCTGTCTACGTGCGAGCAGAGCCGTATTACGTCTCTGGTGCGAGCGATGAGAAAATTGTTCGAACGACAAACACTGAAAATACTGTATGATAAACTATTTATCATCTATATATATACAACTACCTTATATATTTCTCCATTTAAAAAACTCAACTAAACACCATGTTTTCCAAATGACTTTCAAGCTTAATGGGTCAACGAAGTAAGCAAATTGAAGTTTTGCGCATACAATGAAAACTACGTAGATTTTTTTTTTTGAACAATCCCTATCGTCATTGGCTTTTCCATATGCACATTTACATCTGAAATGGTATTGTTATTCTCACAATATTTTCCGTACCTTTTTATTGATATGTTAATGACGGACTATTTTCTTACGCGGATCACTTTTGTGTGGACACTATTTCCGGTTTCGGACGTCATCTTGCGCGAGCAGACGTTCTTTTTTGAGAAAATACGTTCCCAAGTGCTGGGGAATGGGTAAATCCGTTCTCAAGTTCTTTTCAAGTTATTCTCAAGTCGTTCTCAATTTCTTCTCATACTGACAACCAATTATAATGAATTTATCATGCTACCGGTAGGTGGTATAAAGTAGTATATAGATGATAAATAGATAATGTAATATTTTGCCGTTGAACACCATACATATTTGACACATATAGCAAAATATGCATGTAGCGATATTTTCACCCGTGAAAAATATAACTATTTTGACACACTCATGAGATAATGGTATTCAACGAAAAAGCATTAAATATCCACTATCACTTCAGAAGTTCTTAATGAGATTTCATCAAACATAGTTCATTAAAATGCTAGATATTCACTATAAAATTAATTTTTGTAGTGATACCTAACTTTAGACAACTTGTGAAAATTCGTCTCTTCTGCCTTCTCTGTCTATCTCTATGATAGATAGAGGAAGACACTGGAGGAGGAAGCGTTGCTACTGTTGATAAACTACACGCGCCTCTGTTTATCCACCTTTTTGGCCCCTATATCATCATTGATGAAACCTAGAATGACGCAACAGCTGTATGGTGTAATGTAATTCATTTTTGGTATACTGTATATATTACCAAATTTTAAAGGTGCAATCATATATGTGTGTTACGTCCATAGCTCTTGTACCTATTTTTGTTGAATATCTTCAAATGGCATGTATCATTTTAATGAGTTTAAAATTTAAATGATTTTTAAACGTTATGAAAATAATCAGACAACAAAAGAAAGTTTGTGATTTGCAGGAACTTATTTATGTCATAAAGAAATAATTATTTGAGATAGATTAAAAAACAAAAAATAGCCTAAACAAACAGTAATGTTTTATCTTACCTGGAATATTGATCCGGTTGTGTGCAGAAGTTATCAGACGTTTTTTTTTTATCACAAACAATTTGTGTCCAATAAAATAAACTTTCAGCACTGCTTCCTCTGGAACACCTCTCAAAACTGAAATTTCAGAAACTGCACTATTGATCAAAATGACGTATACGCATCGACCATCATGTTCTTTGAAGACGCTTGACACCAATGGAACTCTCTTACAGTCGCACGCTTAAGCGGTTCTGACACATCTTTTGTTTAGATTCCGGCAACATGAAGCATGGACGTTCCCGCCATACCCTGTTTTAGCTGTCTACCTGTGCGTAGCTTGCTGTCGTTAGTCGGATAGGAATTCCCGGAATCACACAGTTTCCACTACATCGTCCTCCGTGTGTCGTTAATTGATCGTACGGTATAATTCGTTCGCAGTCAAAGCTTGTCAAACTTAACAACAAAAAGTACATTAATAAAGGGTTAGAAAATACAAATGAAAATGTGTTTTATTTGTCTTATTCGTGGTTTGGGTGACTTATCTCTAACCACAAATAATCAGATTATTGAAGCATGAAACTGTTTTAATTATTAAAACTATATAGATAAAACTGTTTGATCTAAATCTAACTAGATGTTGGAATTTCCACAGGGTCAGGACAATCGATAATGTGGAGTGAACCATCCTGTGTTGTCAGGTTAGAACGAGTCGCACTCCTCTATGGAACGTCTGTTAAAAAACTCCCACTAAAATACTGTCTGTACTCAAATCACGATCATTCATCATGATCAGTCCGGTCAATGAATGGACCGGAACCATACTGCAGACCAGGACACAGTCATACAAAGTCTGGTTAACTTACACTGTACTAACACAATCAAGACACAGACAAAGTCTGGTTAACTGACACTGTACTAACACAATACCAGGATACAGTTATACAAAGTCTGGTTAACTTACACTGTACTAACACAATACCAGGACACAGTTATACAAAGTCTGGTTAACTTACACTGTACTAACACAATACCAGGATACAGTCATACAAAGTCTGGTTAACTTACACTGTACTAACACAATACCAGGACACAGTCATACACAGTCTGGTTAACTTACACTGTACTAACACAATACCAGGACACAGTCATACAAAGTCTGGTTAACTTACACTGTACTAACACAATACCAGGACACAGTCATACAAAGTCTGGTTAACTTACACTGTACTA